>CM035413.1:96868833-96871333 GCA_020310875.1 Ceratopteris richardii | reverse complement strand
TAAGAGTCATAATGAAACAAGCACTCATAAAAACACTTAGACAACCTTAATTTTTACTTATTAAACTATCTTGTGAGAGTCATAATGAATAAAACACTTGCAATAGTTTCGATTCACACCGTATCCTATTCTGAGGAAGAATTGAACAAGTGCTTCAAGCAATCCACACTCCCTATAAAATTGTGAAGTAATAATCGAAATACTAATTCAAACAATCACAATAGTGTCTAAACCTAATCTACACATGCAAGTAAGAAACACTTTCTTGAATCTTAAATACATGCTTGTCGAACTTTGGAACTAATATATATTCCTAAAAGATGCTTTTGTCAGAACATATGTATGATGTATGATTTGATTACTAATACGTATAAGTTTATTCACTTGATACATATGATAAATAGCAAAGGGAAAAAAACAAAAGAGAAGACTTGCCTAATTTGGTAGGACACAAATTCTTTTGAATGAGTTCCTATATATACATGAAATAATAAGTTCTAACCGATAAAAATCAATAATCCCATATCTTCTCACATCATTTGGTAGAATTTTACCATTCAACAGTAAATCCTCTTTGAAAGAAAAGGAACCAATGATATCTAAGCTCACAACAATGCATCAATATTACAACACATTGTCTGCCACTAATATTAAAGAGCATCATTCCAAAGCCACTACATATCGATGAGTATTATATAAATGTGCATACTAGCTTGGTGTTAAATTTCATGTGCACTCTACAAAGTAAACAAGTTTGTTCGCCATAGAAAAATAAGAACACGGGACAAAACTCAACTGTTCTAAAAGTCTTACAAAAATCAATGATTTCATTCAACGGAAACCATAATAAGAAATATTTCCACTCAAAACAACCAGATAAGTAAATTTTTGAACGAAGCTAACATTATAGTAATGATCAGACACTCATTTGGGATCACTAATGTACAGCTCAAAACCTGAAAAGTAGCTAATGAAATCATATCTGCTTGCATACTTAAGGCCATAGGAAAAATCACGTAAAGATAATGCACCAATTATCTCTCACAAGCCACATGGTCACCAACGCCTCAGTCAGAGGTTCTTTTATGGATTTTAGAACTGATTCAAATGATTGTCTGAGATTAAAGCAGCAGGCATACTCAAGAAATTTAATAGCACAACCTTTGATGAAAAAAATGGACTTTAGAAAAATCCAAAGTTAAGAATATACGAAAAGAAACTATATTACACATGATACAGTTCGTAGAATTCATCCCGCAGGAAGATACAAGCTCAATCAATTATCAAAATAGATATGGTCAAAATTTATAATGGTCCAGCTATTGCCCGCTTTTGAGCACACTGGCATAGAATGGAGTAACTCAGTAGTGCAAGAATAAGGGCATAAGACCATAAATAATGAACTCTAATTGTTATGTTCAAACCCTTCTCTCAGTCACAGAAAGACATAAATTGTGTTCCCAACCCCACCCCCTTTTTAACTTACCTTATGGATCCATTAGCAATGGAAGCTACCGTGCAAACACCTGTTGATGTGGTGAAAGGAACATTCTTGTAGCAAGCAACAAGTTTGTCATTCGTTCTTAAATCAACTTGAACACTCTCCCAGATCTTCTTTTTCGGGTTCAGCACTTCATCGGGCTCCCCTTCAAATCCAGTGAATCGAATACGTTCCCCAACTTGAGCAGACTCAGGTGGTATGACAAGCTCTACCTGATGTTATAACATATTCGATGACTCACATCAGATCCTTCAGTCATTGAATTAAGAAGAGCCCAAGTGACATGGTCCATGTTCAAAATTAGTAACTTACAGTAGTATGCTCAGAATCGGAAGCAGCAAGGACCATTGCTTGTGATTTCACACCCCTCATTGTTGCTGGTTTGAGATTACAGAGGACACAAACTTTGCGATTCTGCTTATAGCAAACAGTAGTAAGCCAACTAATATCTTTCTCATGTAGAAGACGTAAAACATGCAATGAAACATAACAAAAACTAATAAAGGCCAACTTAAAAGTGCTCAGAAATGCCAAGAGCTGAAAATGTTGTGATCCTCAAAAATTTTTACAGCACAAAAAAGATACAAACGTCCAACCTCTACAACCATGAAAATCTCTTTTTTTTTTTATTTTCTGTTTTTAAATTGAATAAGTAGAAAAAGGCCATCCAAAATATAAGATCAAAACATGAAGCCACACATTCCAAGTTCCTTAAACTTACACATTTACATATCACTATTCTTGATGCATAAGGCACACAAGCTGAGTATCCTAAGAATGAAGTTTCTACCATCTGCCATGAACAAGGCTATAAATAACCTTTAATGCAGCTCAATGTCCTAGACACTGAAAACACAACTGTTCTGACTAATAAGGATAACAGACAGAGATTCTTGATGAAAAAAGAAAGCTTAATTCCATAATTTCAACAGAAAGAAGAGAAGACACGGACAGAACACCACAATAAGACCTAATAAATGATCTCTTCATCCTTCCCTC
>CM035413.1:96843833-96858833 GCA_020310875.1 Ceratopteris richardii | reverse complement strand
GCTTTTGAGGTATAGGAAAAGCTGAAAGCCACTTATGAAAATATCACGCCTGTAAATCAAGTGCATCTTATGCGTAAGCTAGTGAGTATGCAGCTTGATGAGTCAAAAAGTGCGGTTAAGCACTTATCTTCTTTTACAGGTACTCTTTCACAATTGCAAGACTCTAGATTACCTCCATTTGATGATAAGCTTAAGGCCATCTTCTTGTTAATGACCTTACCTGATTCATGGGAAACATTGGTTGTTTCACTTTCGAATAGCCCCCAATCTTACCTTTGATGGTGTAAGGGGTTCTATTTTGAATGAGGAAATTAGGAGGAAAGCTAGTGGAGAGGTCAGTGGTTCAGCCAATGTGGCTAGAGGAAGAACAGAAAAGAAATGTGGAAATGTACAGAGGAACAAGAGCAAAAGCAAAGGCAAGGCTGAAGTGAATTGTTATCAATGTGGTAGGAAAGGTCACAAGAAGCCTGATTGCAGATACTACAAAGCTGAACTAGAAAGGAAGAAGAACACAGGTGACAAGAAGAAAAAGGACACCAAGAATGAAGCACATGATACCTCAAAGGACAAAGACAAAGAGAAGGCCAATGTGGCCTCTTAGTGTCATAATTGAGGAGTTATCAGATGCAGAAGATATACTTTGTTCTACTATGGCAGCAGATCATGTCCAAGTTATTGATGTTTCTATTAATATTCATGCACAAGATATGCAGATCACAAAGAGGGATTTGATTGATGCCTTGCTTATTGTGAATGTTGCTTTGTCACAAACATGGATTGTAGATTCAGGTGCATCATTTCATGTAACTCCTATTAAGGAGTGTTTTACTACCTTTCATGCAGGAAGCCATGGACATGTATATCTTGGAAATAACCATGCTTGTTCTATTGAAGGTATTGGCACAATGCATCTCACAATGGATGGTACTAATGAGCTGGTTTTGCATGATGTAAGGTATGTACCAAGCATCAAGAAAAGCTTATTGTCTGTTGGGCAAATGGATATGCATGGATATAGTACCCTCTTTGAGAAGGGGTCATGGAAGCTTATCAAAGGTTCTAGGCTGATTGTTAAAGGTACAAAGAAAGGGACTCTTTATTGCTTGCATGGTAAAGCCTTGTTTGGCAAGTTTATTGCTTTGGCTGAAATCCATTCACATATGGAATTATGGCATAAAAGGCTTGGCCACATGAGCCAAAAAGGCCTTGATAAACTATGTAATTTGGACAAGTTTGATGCTAAAGGCTCAAAACTTGATTTTTGTAATGAATGCCAATATGGTAAGCAAGTAAAGAATTCCTACTACTCTGGTGTCTCTCGTAAGTCTAATGTGCTTGATCTTGTTCATTCTGATGTTTGTAGCATGCCCACAAAATCTATGGGGGGAGCTCTTTACTTTGTTTCTTTTGTTGATGACTACTCTAGGAAGCTTTGGGTATATTTGTTAAAATCTAAAGATGAAGCCTTTGTTGCATTTAAAAATTTTCATGCATTTGTGACCACTCAAACAGGTAGAAAGCTGAAATTCTTACGTACAGATAATGGGGGTGAGTTTACAAGTGCTGTATTCAATAGATTTTGTGAAAATCTTGGTATTAAGAGGGAGCTAACAGTCCCATACAGCCCCTCTTCCAACGGTGTGGCTGAAAGGTATAATAAGACTTTATGTGAGAGGGTGAGATGCACGCTGTCCACAGCTAATCTCCCTCATGGATTTTAGGGAGAGGCTTTGAAAACTGCAGTTCATGTTTGCAATCCATCCCCTCATATGTCCTTAAAAGGTGGCATTCCAGAAGAGGTTTGGTCGGACAAACCAGCTTCATATGACCACCTACGCATCTTTCGTTGTGATGCTTTCGTGCATATAAGGCCTGAGTTGAGAAGCAAGTTAGATGCAAAGTCTATCAAATGAATCTTCATGGGTTATGGAGATGAAGGTGAAATGGGCTACAGGATTTGCCTACCTCAACTCAAGAAGGTAATACGCAGCCGAGATGTTGTATTTAATGAGGCAAGGCTGCTCAAAAACAATTGTGCCTCTAAAGATGACCATAAAAGAGTCAAATTTCAGCATGTACAGCCACCAGTTAAATCTGATAT
The DNA here is from genome assembly GCA_020310875.1 of Ceratopteris richardii. Lineage (NCBI taxonomy): Eukaryota > Viridiplantae > Streptophyta > Polypodiopsida > Polypodiales > Pteridaceae > Ceratopteris > Ceratopteris richardii. The sequence continues at coordinate 96,856,732 of CM035413.1, read as the reverse complement.
GAACCCTCGGGATGCACCACATATGGCTGGAAATGACAATGAGCCCGTGGTTATTGAGCAAGATGATGCTGGACAACAAAATGATGCTCCTGAAGGGCATATGCAGCCACCTATTCATGCTGAAAACAGGGCTGGAAATGATGTACAGCAGCCCGTTAACAATGAAGAAGTTAATGTACCTCCTGATGTAGATCCATTGCCTGATAATGTGGATCATTGGGTAAGAAGATCTATACGTCCTAGGAGCCCAGTGAATAGATATGATCCCTCTATACATTATATTATGTTATCAGATGAGGGTGAGCCTCTTACTTATAAAGAGGCAAAGCTAAGTGAGCACAAGAAGAAGTGGGAGTTAGCCATGCAGGAAGAGATAAAGGCCTTGCATGCAAATGATACTTGGGATTTGGTTGAGTTACCCAAAGGAAGGAAGGCCATTCCCAACAAGTGGGTGTACAAAATCAAAACTGTTGATGGCAAACCCAAGTATAAGGCAAGGCTGGTTGCTAAGGGATATGCCCAAGGTTGGATTCTGACATGTCGGGAACGATTGTGGCTGACTTAGCTCACTTGTTCCTGACTTAGGCGTCAGAAACGGATTCCTGACCTTGCTTTTTTTTTCGCAGAGTGAAAGGTTTTGAAATGCGAATCTGGCTGCTTTGTTGTATACCTGCTGTAATACAGGACTTGGAGTTCCCAAACTTCTAAGCCCATGCCAAGAGCTTATTTTGTGTAATCTATCTGCTCTCAGAGCTGCTGTAGTTCTTTGGCAAGAGAAAGGAGCTCATAAATGAGCTGCCACAGAGCTTTTACAGAGAAGTTCAGAGATGTACAAAGGTAAGGCAAGTGTCAACCATCTACTTGGAACCTGTTCCGATGATCTACAGAGCTACATATGTGACATCAAGTTGCTACAGTGACATGTCATTTATGCCAGCAGGCTGCAATTATACCACCTTGTGTAGACTCTACAAGACATAAGTTAGTCATGACATATTTTGCATGTGACATGCAGATTATTGACTTTATAATTCATCTATGCACATATGATATGCCATGGTCTCTGCATGATAAATGAATATTCATGTGTCATGAATGTCATTGTTCACATACGAACACAATACTATGTTACAATGTCCTACACTACTTACCCTTTGATGGGCATATATGCATATATTAAAGTTCTTTTGGATGCATATATGATTTATGATTTATGGCTTGTGCATAGGTAAATGTGCATGTGGCATTTATATCATTTATGTCATATGGCATATGGAATTTGTAGCATTTAGATATTATGGATGTCACATGTGCATGCTTAATATATATATATATATATATATATAGACACACACACATATACAAACATACATACACACACACATACACACACACACACACACACATATATATATATATATATATATATATATATATATATATATATATATATATATATATATATATATATATATATATATATATATATATATATATATATTTTTCATTTGAAAAAAAAAAGTCACGTCGGGAAACGTCATAAACGTTTTACCGTACCCGTCAGAGGTCGGCTAAACGTCAGAAGTCAGAAGTCAGAAAAACGTCAGTAACAACCTTGGATATGCCCAAAAAGAGGGCATTGATTTCCAAGAAGTGTTCTCTCCAGTGGTGAAAATGACCACTTTACATGTGTTGTTTGCTCTCACAGCTGCCTTGAATTTGGAGTTATTCCAAATGGATGTTAAAACAGCCTTTTTGCATGGTGATTTAGATGAAGAGCTGTACATGAAACAGCTAGAAGGATATGCCATTCCTGGAAAAGAGCATCAGGTATGCAAACTGAAAAGGAGCTTATATGGGCTGAAACAGGCCCCCAGACAATGGTATAAGAAGTTTGATGCATTTATGCTAAAACATGGGTTTAAAAGAAGCCATGCAGATCACTGTTTGTACACCAAAAAGGATGAAGATGGCAGCCCAATTATTCTTGTACTGTATGTAGATGATATGCTGCTGGCTGGGAAGAAAAAGAGCACTCTGAATGCTCTAAAACAGCAGCTGAACTCTGCATTCTCAATGAAAGACCTTGGGAAGCTGAGCATATTCTTGGTATGCGTATAAAAAGGGATAGGCAGCAGCATACTTTGCAGGTATCCCAAGAAAAGTACATTGAAAAAGTGCTGGACAGATTTAATGTGGCTGGTGCTAAGGCTCTTGGAGTGCCATTGCAGCCACATGTTAAGCTTTCCAAGGATGACTGTCCCAAAGATGATGATGCAGCCAATTACATGAAGAGTGTTCTATATGCATCAGCTTGTGGTTCACTTATGTATGCTATGGTTGCTACTCGGCCAGACATCGCTCATGCAGTGGGAGTTGTTAGCAAGTTCATGGCTAATCCTGATAGAGCTCATTGGGACGCAGTCAAATCTATCTTGAGATATTTGAAAGGGACCAAAAGTATATGCTTATGTTATGGAAAGGGTCCATTGGAGTTAAAAGGATTTTGTGATTCGGACATGGCAAGTGATGTGGACACACGCAAGTCCACAAGTGGATATGTATACATCCTTGCAAGTGGAGCTATTTCATGGTGCTCTAGACTTCAAAGGATAGTTGCACTATCTACCACAAAGCCTGAATATATTTCAGCCACAGAGGCTTCCAAAGAAGCCATTTGGTTAACCCGCCTCTGTAGTGAGTTTGGGATGCTTGAAAAGGCACCTCTTCTTGGATGCGATAGCCAGAGTGCCATGTGTTTGGCAAAGAATGCCATGTTTCATGCTCGCACAAAGCATATTGATGTGAGATACCACTTCATGAGAGAGGCATTAGAGGATGGCCTGATCACTTTGATCAAGGTCAATACTTCACAGAATCCTGCAGATGCTCTCACGAAGTGTCTACCCAAGGCACAACATCTGCTATGTATAGAGATGGTGGGAGTTACTTAGCTTAAAGAAGCCTCCTTGGTCCTTTAAGTGGGAGGTTGTTGGGGATAAAGGCCCCAAGGACTCTCCTTTTGTATATTTTGACCCTTCCATGTGAAAGCTCTCTTCGAGAGCTTTCCAGACATATTTTTGTTATATTTTTTGGACCCCAAATTGGGGAGTTATAGGCATTTACATCATTTTTATGACTTTTGGTCATTGGCCATGTGTGAACATGCCCAAATGACCTAAAAGTCACTTATCAATAAGACTTGGTCCCAAATCTCTCATAACTTGATTGGGACTTCTTCAACTTCAACTTCTCCATCTTCTTCTCCAAATTTTTGAGAAGGTTTCTCTCTCTGGTTTCTCTCTCCTCACGCAACAGCCCACTCCCTTGGCGTTTGGAGCAACCGAGCACACCAGGACGTAGCTCTCCGCGGCCTCTTTCACATAAACCTTCCTCGATGACCATAGAGTCCTTGCCACCCCAATTCTCCCCAAAGCCTTCTAGATGCCATGCAAAGGAGTGTGAGGGGGGCATTATCCACACTAATTGGCAAAGTTGTGGGGTTCTTCAACATGTTTAGGTTTGCATAGACGTGGAGGATTCGACGTCCTCACCGACCAATTCACGTTGAAGTGGAAGGCTTATACCTTGTGTCCCCTTGAAGCCCAATCCACCTTATGGAAGGAGCTTCAGGATGTCTTCAGAAGACACTTCATGCAAGATGATAAGGTCCATGCATAAAAGAAACTTTTTAGTTCTGAAATGGAGAAATATCCCCTCAACACCTATTCACAAGAATTCAAATACCTAGTCCTTGAGATTAAAGCCTTTCAAAAGCCACAAGTGGCTACAGATGTTGCATCTATTTGGATTATTGTCAACGTATAAAAATGAGGTGCTTGGGAACTCAAGTATGTCTGCCCCAAATATCTAGCATTTTGCCAGCAATAATGATACTACCCTCCCGACTACCCAAGGCAGCCATGTGGAAAGGGAGATTCCTTTCTGCAATTCATTTGGGGGAACAAGAAGCGATACCATACTAAATCTTATATTGTAAAGCACATCGCCACACAAGAACCCTAAGAAGAGACATTGCACTTCCAATTTCCAAAGCTAGGCTATCCTATCCTGCCCCATGACCTCCCAAACCCCTCCATCCATTCCTCCATCGGTCCATCGGTCAGCTGTTCCACATGTGCACCTGTGTATCACTCCATCAGTCCATCAGTCCACCAGCCAGCCAGACAGTCAATCAATCGATCGATCGACCAATCAATCAATCAATCAATCAATCCATGCATCCATCCATCCACCAATCCATACATCCAATTATCTATCTATCTATCTATCTATCTATCTATCCATCTTCTCTTTCTCTTTGTTTGTCTCTCTATCTGCAAATCTGTCTCTTTCTATTTCAGTGTCTATTTACCTATGTGTCTATCTGCCTGTATATCTTTCTATCTACATCCAAAAATATGGACACTGAGGGGGACACGAATCAATTTCCACAGATGCTCTTGCAAGGGTAGCACTAACACTCTGAAAAACTTTAGATCTAAGACAGCTGTATTAAATAAAAGTTTTGCCACAAGCTAGCTGTTCAAATTCAGAAATCAGGTCAAAAAACAACAGCAGCATAGGGAGCAAGGCAAGAAAGTCCCTTGCAGGTGTATGGATAATGGCCTGCTGCAGCAATGATGGTGCTCTTATATATATAGTTATTCATCTACCTCAAATTATTACGAACTTTATTGGCTCACTGAAACCTCAACGTTATTTGAAAATAGCAGCCACGCTTCAAAGCTAGATTGCTTTAATTACATCAATCAATCGATCTGGTATAAAGACTATCACGTTTCACAGCCACACGGCCAATCCACTCATTAATCTCTATTATCAGAAGAAGATTCACCTGCAAATCTTCGAGCGAGATGTATTTTACTAAACCACTAACCACCGTCCTCGGTGCACCCTCACCAACATCGATCTCTTCAACATACAGTGAGTCTGCCGCAGGATGCTTTTGTGCTTTAATTATTTTACCCACTCTAATGTCCAACCTACTAATATCAACAGGTCCATCCTTAGCATCCTTTCCGTCCATCTTCCTCTTAACAGCTGGCGCTGAACCCTTTGCAGATTTCTCACCATTGACATCTGTAACCAGTGATATATGTTGACCTCAGTCTAGCTAATTTTGCATCTCAAAATCAAGTTACATAGCATATCAATATACCTGAAATGTTTGTTTGCTTTATCTTTTTAGAAAGGCCGGCTGCAGCAGAAGCTGCTGCAGCTCTATCTGCACGATCAGTTTGGCTTCCTGCAAACCTTTCCCGGTACTCTTCTACATCACTGTCTTTCTGCTTTCCACCAAAAAAAAACACTAAGCAACAGACAACAAGCAATAATCATATTGAATGAAAAGACAGGTTATGTCTAGAGATCCTACCAATTCGAAAAATAGAGGAACTGGTACTCCTATGCGATGGCCACTAGGCACAAAATCATACAATTTATCAGCCTTTATGAGGTCACCGCCTTCTGTGCACAAAGAAAGAGCTGAAAGAGGCAGATTCAGCTGCTCAAGCACCTGGAGCAATCATTGGAAATTTTGTATTGATTATCGACATTGGTGTATAACCTGAAATAACATTGAACAGCGATAAAAAAACTTCCACCTTACGAGAGAAAGCTGGCATGAAGGGTTCAAGAAGGATCGCTAATAGAAGAACAAGAGCAGTAGCAGTTTTGATTACGATAGCACAGCTGGCTTGATCTTCTTTGTACAGCTTCCAAAATGCACTATCCTGCTCTCAAATTTATTAGCCGTGTTGAAAACCACAGAGGAATAAAAAAATTGATCATCAAATAACCAAGAACAAGAAGATGCAGCATATTTCTTTTCTTGTGTGTACACACTCATGCATGTTTGTGCATGTAGCTGAGGAAATGGATAAACAGACACCTGGAGATATTGATTACCAAGACTGGAGATATTCATTGCAACCTTAAGCGCTTTCTTAATTGAAACCTGAAACATTCGAAACAAACATCTACTGAATTTTAAATAACTGTTGAGCTGACAAAATCTACAAACCCTAACGTTAACTGGCATCTGCAAATACACTCTCTACCTTTTCCATTGCATCTATGTACTGCAACAAATTATCATGAACCACTGAACATAAATCCATAGTAAGGACATGCTTCTCAGCACCTATAACTTCAGGAATTATTCCACCATAGCCTTCACCTAGTCAAGAAAAGAACATCATGCAATCGATCAGGAAAATCAACCCTAATTGGTATCGAAAATAAAGAGAATGATGGACTACTCTATTGACTCACAGCTACCTCAAAACACCAAACAGGGAAAGAACAGATCTTTAAATAAGAGTAATAAATATGCATTCAAACTTTCCACAAAGAGGGTTTACAATTCGAAAGATGTTTGACGGTCTCAATTTAAAGAATGTCAAGAACAGTGGTGATACTAATAGTTATAAAGATAGTGATGAGGACAACAACAGGGATATCAATCTCAATGATACAAGGAGTAAAGGCAGAAGAGAAACAGGAAAACAAAACCCTCCCTACCTCGCTCCCCTCCCCCCTACTCCCTCCAGGCTCCTTCCCTTTATCAGCATATCATTGACTCCCCATTATGATCACTTAATTTCAACATATCATTCACAACCACAATAATTTAACTCTCCAAGCATATAATTTCATGCATGTGTTTCTACATGGAACATGCTTATTATTTTTCAGTGATGAGACATATGACTGGTCATCCATGGCTATTTTGTTCTTATCAACCTAGGTTAGTTGCTTTATCTCTTAACTAGGGGCATGTTATCAGATATGGAATGTCGAATTATATGAATTTATTTTATTGGGATTTTAATGTGTTTCGCATTTTCATTTGGCAGATGAAGGTTCGTGAGGGCATGGATGGGCGTGGACTTATTCGAATGAATCTCGACATAAATAGAGAAACTTTATTTTCCATATATTTTATAAATAAAAGACCTACCTAAAGGATTGTTTCTAAAAAGTAATAAAAATAATGATTTAGAGAAAGATCGCTATAGAACGCTACTTTTGTAAAATAAAAGCTAAGGCTCATCGTAAAAGTAAGCAAACTTTTGCTCACACGCCCCCAAAGGGCCTTCCCTCATTGCAACTTCTATATAGGAAGTAATGAAAATCTATAAATACACGCACTCTGGAGACTCTTCCAACAAAATGTGTGGGGGAGATTGTACCCAATATTGTGTATTGTTTCATCTACTGCGCATCTCTGTTTGTGTGTTTCAGATTTCATATTGTCTTTGTGTACGCGTATCTGCAAGGTCATGCAACAGGTTTCTGAGGGATTGCCGGGACAAAGGGCATTGATTTCCAAGAAGTGTTCTCTCCAGTGGTTGAGATGAGCACATTACATGTGTTATTAGCTCTCACAGCTGGCTTGGACTCCGAGTTATTCCAAATAGATGTGAAATCAGCCTTTTTGCATGTTTATGTGGATGAAGAGCTGTACCTGAAACAGCCATTCATGGAAAAAAACATCTGGTATGCAATCTGAAAAAGAGTTTGTATGGGCTGAAACAAGCCCCAGGGAAAGGTATAGGAAGTTCAATGCATTCATGATCAAACATGGGTTCAAAAGAAGCCATGCAGACCACTGTGTGTACACCATAAAGGATGATGATGGCAGCCCAATCATTCTAGTGCTCTATGAGGATGCTATGCTGTTTGAGGGTAAGCAAATGAGTACATTAGATGCTCTTAAACTGCAGCTGAATGTTGTATTTTCAAAGGGCCTTGGAGAAGCTGAGGATATCCCTAGAATGAGGATAAAAAGGCCACGACAGAAGCACGCATTGTATTGGACACACGAAAAGTCCATTGAAAACATGCTGCATAGATTTAACATGGCTGATGCAAAGCCACTTGGAGTGCCATTGCAGCCATACATGAAGCTTTCCAGGGCAGATTGCACAAATGATGACAAAGCAGTCAATAACATGGAAGGTGTTTCATATGCATCAGATTGTGGATCACTTGCATGATATGGTTGCTACTAGGCCTGGCATAGCTCGTGCCGTGGGAGTTGTGGGCAGATTTATGGCTGATCCAGATAAAGGCACAGTGGGATGCAATGAAATCCATCGTGAGATACTAGAAGGGGACTTAAGTCCAAATGCCTATGTCATGGGAAGGGTCCTTTGGACTTGAAGGGATTCTGTGACTCTAACATGGCAGCTGATGTGGATAGATGGATATCCACAAGTGGTTATTTAACGATATGATTAATACCTTAAAAGACTAGAAAAAGACTGTTCCAAAACGTAACAACTGCTCATGAATCTTCTCAGATTCTTCCAATACGAGAACTTGTGCAAAAAGGAGAGAATACCCCAAACTAGATGCCATAACAAAACAAACCTTTCTCAGACATAGGTTCTAGCCTATCAAAGAAAAGTGTGCGTGGGTGTGTGTGTTTCTGTTTCACTAGGTATTTTGGGGGGGCGTGTTGTGTGAATGTGTGTGTGAGAGGGGTTTCTTTTCCTCGGGGGGGGAGGGGGAGTTTTAGTTCATTTGCTTTTGATAGACACCCAAAAAACATACATTTCCAAGCAAACATTATTATTAACCTTCTTTCCTCACATTTTAGACAGGTTTCTATCATAAACCCCAAAGCAGACCTTAAATCATGACTAGCTCAGGAACAACTTAAAACCAAATCATCCTTGCCTGAGGGCTTGGCAAGGAAGGAAAGTGTCCTATGAACAAAGTTCCCTAAATTTTTCAGAAGCTCATTATTTTGCTTTGCCTGAAGATCTGCCCACAGGAACTGAGTATCTGATACCTGCAACCAAAAAATAATTTACTTCAAAGATGGAATCCAGGCTCTAACAATATCAACATAAGTAATAAATGCATTGACAAATCTGACAGAAGAACCTCTGGGCGATTTGTAAGTAAGTAATAGCGCCAAACTTCAACAGGAATTTTGGTGTCCTTGGCGTCTGTTCCAAATACACCAATACCTTGGGTCTTTGAGAACTTCCCTGTTGAACCAACGATCATAAGCAAACGATCCTGAAACTAGCAATCTCCTAGGAAACAGAAGTACACAAATGATCTCAAATCTATACCAAGCTTTTGCTTTATTATTAATTAACACTCAAACTTTAAAGTGAACACCCACACCAATAAAGGATTCCCTCAGGGACTTAAGCACTCTACCTTCTGCCACGGGCTCGACAAAGTTTAGGGTCACACACTTAAGTATATGCTATGCTAAGATAAAGACAGGCACAGAATTAATTGAAATCTTGAACTCCCTAATTTCCTAGGAATGAAATTCGTGCAATATCCGCCAAAATTCTTAAAGAATTTGTCGCACATGCTAAAGGAAAAGCAACAATAAGAGATAATTTGTGGAATGAATAAAAGCAGATATACAAAGAGAAAGGAAAAGCAATACAAATTGTTTCCCCTCTTGGAGGAGGAGCCAGACTCATTGCTTAAAGTTATGGTAATAACGTGAAAAAAATGGATGAAATGTATCAAACTGAATTACATGAAACAAGTTAGCTTAGAACAGTACGACATGCATAACAGACAAAACAGAAAGGTGCAAATCAAGCCCAATCCAACCCTAACAGTATAACAGCTGCAAATTATTACCTTGTGATATGCTGCTCCAAAACTTTAATACTGTATTTGCTCACGTCATTCTCCCAAATCGTTTTATATACAATATCTCCCATGCATACTCTGTTTCATTCTTCAATGTAACCTCTAAATGGATCATGGCTTGACATCCTCAAGTCAGTAAGTCACACCTATATGTTCCAAAGCTCCAGCGTAAATTTATCAATACCCTCTCATAACAATCACAGATTAATTGCCTCCCTATATATGCATGACCACTCCTTGTCTAGTACCTTGATTGGTACATAGTTTGGGTTTAGAGAAATAAAACTCTCTCAAAGTGAATAAAAAGTTAAAAACTTTATTTTGCTTTTTGGTTTCTTGAAACTTCAAGATTCAAACCATTTAAATCTCAACCTCTCCTTTGTACTATGGCTATGGAGAGAAAAAATAGGGGAGAAGTATTCAATCCAGAATGGTTTACATTACAAACAGGGAAGGTATGTGTGCCAAAGGATGAGGATATTTGTCAATGATTTTAAATGAGTGTCATGGAGCTCCTAGTGCGGGCCACCCAGGTATACATTGTAGCTTGGCCTTGATGAGTTGGGTTTTTCCTATGTGCTTTTAGATACTGATGTGACCCAGTACATGGGCAGATAATTGAATTTGTTCATCTCGCACAAGTTATTTTTTGTTACTAACAAAAGAGCAAAGCCCCCAAGAGATAGTTTACGATATCGCTTAAAGGATCAAACAACGTAATTAATGAATTGAGATTCTAGATTTCTAAGATCAATAGATATAAATGATTAACATTCGTATATAGACATGTTCCAAAGCCCTCCAAATTTGCATGAATCCAAGCTCTCCATTTTGCATTGGAAGTCTCAATTGGTATGCTTAGCAAATAAGGCATAGTTCATGCTCAGATCTGTACAGTCTGTCTCATATTAAGTCTAATGCTCATTAGTCCCCTAAATGGAAGGCTTTGGGTAGCCTTTTGGCATCATCACCTCCACTCAATGCCTCATGTACAATTATATAAGAGCACTAGCTCTCCACTTCAGTTTGATATGCAAGATTCTTCAGACTATGCAACAGAGAAATGAGAATCCATAGATTTCAAGTGATGTTCCAAGAAAGGATTCATTGCTTTCTTTAGATTCACACTGCTTATCTAGTATGCCAGTATTCCTATCACTTCTATTCCTTAAAAGGCTAAGGCATGGACCTTATGTCCGTACCACCTTATGTAACTCAAATTCAATCAAAATTTGACCGTCCTCTTGCTTCTAGTTATAACAAGACTAACGGTTTAAAAGCCACTTCTAAATATCACAGTATGTGCCTCAATATCAAATTAAACGAAGTTTATCTCAGAAAGCAAAACAGCTTTACTATGTGGCAAACACATTCATCATATTAATGCAATCAAAACACCTCTCACAAACCCATAAATAGATATAACGGAAGTGCTCTTTAATAAAGTCTCAAAATCCTGTGTAAAACCAGTGATCTCTGTAAATGTAAGATAAAAGAGAGAGAATAAAACTAAAGTTAAAACTCGGCCTCCACTCCTAAGAGTATCACCAACAAAGGTTGATGTTTATCATAATCTTAACAATTTAAATCGTAATGCACACTTGCTCTGAAAGGAATTCAGTCCAATAAACCTGATTCATAATTTAAGTACTCAGTAACACTGATGGTTCTCATTAGATTCCACGGGTCAGCAGTGCCAAGCAAGGTACAAGGAAAAATGACCTGTTCCATCATGACAAAAAGTTCAGAAAAATAACACCATAAAGACCTTGCAATAGCATAAAATAGGCAAGACCACCCACTGTGTGAAAAGGAACATTGTCTTTTCCCATGAACTGGAAAAGTTCAACATCTTCTGATGGCTGCCACCATTCTTTCCAGTCTGGTGTGTATGTAGAAGTAATAGATATATACCCAATCGGGGCATCGAACCACACATAAAAGACCTACCAATACAAAGGAAGAGTCAACATAAACATGATATGTACATTGGGGCATCGAACCACACATAAAAGACCTACCAATACAAAGGAAGAGTCAACATAAACATGATATAATACATCAAGCTTATAAAGTAGAATACAAACCTTATCCTGGAACTTCTCCAATGGCACTGGCACGCCCCACTTCAAATCACGAGTAATGCACCTTGGCTTCAATCCATCTCGGATCCAAGCATTTGTTGTCTGGACAGAATTTGCACTCCATCCCCCAGATCTTGAAGTTCTCTCCACATACTCTTCCAACTGGTCTTTTAGTTTAGGAAGGTCAAGGAATAAATGCTCAGTTTCACGAACATGAGGACTGTTACCGCATATCTGCATGACCATGAAGACTTTCAATATACGACACAAATATCTCAGCTTTTAAGCTTTGAATAAAGTCATAACACCTTGACTTGTATATGAATTACTCCCTTTGCAGATTGACTAAAAACTCAGGCATGTATAAAAAATTAAGAAAAAGGTAAATTCCTCTTTATAAGTTCTCTTCAACTATGCCATATTGAACGCTCCCTCAATCTCTACCAGAAAGTACCACAGATGAACACTGGATAACAATAGCATCCTTAGAAAGACAACAGAATCATTGCACAAACAGGGTTATGAGATATGCATAAAAATTAACGCCAAAACATTGATACCCTTTTAGCATTCAATGAAAGATAATTGATCCCATCAAAATATAATTGTATAGCCTACCGGTAGATTTAAATCAGTTGACTTCGGGCAGTCCTTTCCAAGTGTCACCTTCGGGCAATCTAACCCCTGCTTTAGGGCATACGGGGCTCTCATAGGTACTATGCCCCTTCACCTGTGCAGCTGTTCTTTGAATCAAATTCAAGCTATAAAGGAGATTAGGCTTCGGCCCATAGTGCCCAGAAACGGCATTTCTGGGCACTAAATGGAAACAGGCAGACCACAAATTTTTTTCATTTTGTTCTTGGCTTTGCATGAGCTTACTACTACTTCGCTTTGGACCTCCAACCTTGCCACTTGGTATGAATTATACTCCTGGTTTGAGCCTTGGTTGATATGCATGTCCATCATGACTCAATGGCAAATGCTCATGAGTCGCTTCATGAGTGTGACCACTAACATGGGTGTGTAGTACGCATGTAATGTGTGTGCTAGTGACATAGTATGTACATTATAATTTATGTGTGTGTGTATGTATCTATTATATAAGTATGGTGTGTACTATGTAATATATATGTACATTATAATTTGTTTTTAAAA
>CM035413.1:96826333-96833833 GCA_020310875.1 Ceratopteris richardii | reverse complement strand
ACCTCCTCATGGTACGCGCAGACCCAAGACTGGCTGGCCGATCGTGGGTTTGACATAGACAGACTGGAAGCACTGCATTACAACTTATAGGCTCCTACCTATTCTCTCTCCCACAAGAGGAATAGGGTCATTCGACAGAAGATACGGCATACATACATACAAAGGACATGTATTAGGCCCAAGGATACATTGCCACAGAAAATGCTCCACTATTGCAAGCATTTTCTACCGATCTCAGACCAAGGCTTCATGGAGACTCAACGATATATGCAGACATACCTACCACACCACCTCCGAATCGTCATTGGGCAGCTTCGAGTTTCATCACATCAGCTTGAGATCGAGAGTGGTACCTCCACATGCATACTACAGAGATTCCAGGGGAGTCCCTAGAGAGGTGGTGCCCAGTATGCCATACAGAGATACAGAGTGAGGAGCATTTTGTTACTAGATGCCGAGCATACTCAAATCTATGAGCACAGTTCCACATAGAGGAGTCACTTTAGTTGAGCATGACCACTCGAGACCTTCGGAGGTTGGGATGTTTCCTCACGGTAGCATGAGAGACAAGAGCACTTGCTACAGCCCATGCATCAGACACGCGTGAGTACCCAGCACACCATTACTCAAGTCTTTCAATGAGATGGGCTACATCAAACGGGCCCGCCTTCTACGCTCACGCTCAAGCATGCAACAGCCTACAGAGTGCGACGTCGTTCACATAGGACTGGGTACAGACGACCACAACTATACCAGGAGAATATCTCACGCATCATGATAGCCCATGACCACATGATGGAGCAAAGGCACAGTGTCGACCACCACCACCACCACCTGGGTAGCCTTCCTTCGGGAGGCTCTCAGACTCCCACCGATGTACCACATACTCCACCCACCTCCACCCATTATCTATAGTTAGGATATACATATTCACTCAAGTCATGGGGCCCCCATGTATTAGGTGGCCATTATCTGTATAGTCAGAGCCAAATCTCCCCACGCACCACTACATTATCCCCACTACCTCTCCATCACTCCGTACTATCCTATGGTTGTTTCCAAACTTTTTCAGCCTACATAGTTTTGTGTAGAGTATACTATTCCATTTTATTTCTACACAGGGCTTACTATCGTTGTACATGATTTTCTCTCATAGGCCAAGGTTGGCCTTTAGAAGACGTTAATCTCTCTCTCTCTCTCTCTCTCTCTCTCTCTCTCTCTCTCTCTCTCTCTCTCTCTCTCTCTCTCTCTCTCTCTCTCTGTATTGGGATATTTACCATTTGCTCATGAGTCGAGACAGTGTAGTGGCATGGCGACATTTGAGAGAGAGGAGACAGCAGACACCTATCCGAGACCCGAGAACTTGGCATAGCTATGCACGGAGCCTATACGAGATCCCAGACCAGCCTCCCATCCCCAGACCGCAGAGCCCACGTCCTACTACCTCAGACTTCTTCACACCCACTATGGTGGGACGCGCTATTGCCCGACTGCAGCATGGCAGGGCCCATGATCATTTCGGTTTACAGGCAAAGCACCTCATCTATGGAGGCACGACTCTCGCACCGCTCATTGCCCATCTCTTCAACCGTGCATTGGTTGAAGGGTTCCCAGACTCATGGATTGAGCACACCATAGTGCCCATTCATAAGTCAGTTGATACTATGGATCCAGCTACATACCGAACGATCATGATTGGCCCTATATTGGCCAAGTTATATGGGGCGGTACTAGAGACAGAGTTGAGTACTCTCGCTGAGAGGAAGGGCATCAGGGCTCCAGGACAGGCAGGTTTCAGACGAGATTACTCTACCATTGACCACATCTTCACTCTGAGATGCCTGATCGACCAAGCAAGGGTGAGGAAGAGGAGATTACATTGTTGCTTTGTAGACTTCCGCAAAGCATTTGACACTGTTCCCAGGGATCGGCTCTTCAGACGACTACTTGACATCGGAGCTCCGGAGGAGATGATATGGGGGATATACGCCTTATACGAGAGAGTATCTGGTATGTCAAGGGGGCTTATCTCATCCACTTGCTAGCACTATCGGGGTGAAGCAAGGATGTCCTCTCTCACCCACCCTCTTTGGTCTCTACATTGATGAGATAGTGGACTTCATACAGCAACAGGGGGAGATGGCATTGAGGTACACGGGTCCACTGTCCATATTCTTTTATACGCTGATGATATTGTATTGGTTTCAGAGTCTGCAGAAGGTCTACAGCATCATCTACACGGCCTAGATGACTTTTGCAGACACAGAGGGTTATCTGTGAACCTTGGTAAAACCAAGGTCTTGATCTTTCATGCATCAGCACAGGTACGCAGACATAATTTGTTCACAGCTGCAGGTGGACCGATCGAGGTGGTCGGATCATATGTTTACTTGGGGGTGACATTTACAGCAGCATCAGGGGTCTTCTCTATGGCTCAGGCAGCCCGTGACCGCATCACACGTGGGACCGCAGCACTAGCTTTGATGGAGAGACAGTGCCACCAGTCATTTTCAGGAGCCCCGCACAAAGAGGTGGCTCTTTGACACTTTGGTTACACCAGCACTCATGTATGGGGCAGCCATATGGGGACCAGGATTAGCTACATCAGTATGGACAGCATTAGAGAGGCCACAGATCCTCATGATTGCCAGACTTATCCGCAACAAGCCTTCAGTACCACATGATATCATTAGAGCAGATCTCGCTGCACCACCGATGCTAGCTGAGGCACTATTCCAGACAGCACTCATGTATGGGGCAGCCATATGGGGACCAGGATTAGCTACATCAGTATGGACAGCATTAGAGAGGCCACAGATCCTCATGATTGCCAGACTTATCCGCAACAAGCCTTCAGTACCACATGATATCATTAGAGCACATCTCGCTGCACCACCGATGCTAGCTGAGGCACTATTCCAGACAGTATGCCTATTACACAGACTTCGGAGCATGGATACAGAGCGCATTGCTTATCGTGCTTTCGAGGCATCATGTGATATGGCATTAGCAGGCGACACCTCCTCATGGTATGCACAGACACGAGACTGGCTTGCCCACCATGGCTTTGACATAGACAGGCTACCACCACTACAGTACGACTATCATGCACCCACCTACTCGCTCTCTCATCAAGAGAGGAATAGGATCATTCGTCAAGAGATATGGCATACATACATACAGAGGACATGGGTGAGCCCTAGGGGTACATTGCCACCGAAAATGCTCTACTACCGCGAGCATTTTCTACATATATCGAGCACGGGCTTCATCGAGATCCCGAGATACATGCAGACCTACCTTCCCCACCACCTACGAGTCGTCATTGGGGAGCTCCGGGTTTCATCACATCAGCTCGAGATTGAGAGGGGTCGGTCCAGGGGAGTCCCCCGTGAGGAGAGGTGGTGCCCAGTAAGCCAGACAGAGGTAGAGAGTGAGGAGCATTTTGTTATCAGATGTCAAGCATACTTAGACCTACGAGCACAGTTCCAAATCGAGGAGTCATTCCAGCTGTGCATGACTATGGGAGACCAGAGACGCTTGGGACGCTTTCTCACAGCAGCATACGAGAGGCGAGAGCGGTCACTACAGCCCATACATCAGCCACGGGTGAGTACCAAGCAGACCATTACGTAGTTCTTTCAGTGAGTTGAGCTACATCAGAGAGGTCCATCTATAGGGCTCACGCTACACCAGGCAGCAGCACGGAGAGCACGGCGCCGACCACGCATGGGCGGATATCGTCGACCACGACTATATCAGGAGGATACCTCACTCATCAGGATCGCCTACGACCACCCTACTAGTTCTTCTCTCTTCACAACAAAGATGGTTGAGAGGGCCATAGGACGACTATGACATGGACGTTCAACAGACCACACGGGATTGCAAAGCGAGCATCTCATATACGAAGCTTCTACTATAGCCCTGTTGATTGCACATGTCTTCAACCGGGCTATAGGGGAGGGCTTCCCAAAGGAGTGGACTAGGCACACCATTGTGCCTATCCACAAATTTGGAGACACCCTGGACCCAAGGAACTACAGGACCATCATGATTGACCACACCACGGCCAAACTATACCTTGCCATACTTAAGGCAGAGCTCAGCTCATATGTAGAGACTGAGGGGCTACGAGCACAAGGCCAGGCAAGTTTTCGACGAGCTTTCTCTACTATTGATCACATCTTCATTTTGCGTTGCCTCATTGTAGGGCAAGGGTACGGAAGAAGAGATTATATTGCTGCTTTGTGGACTTCCGCAAAGCTTTTGATACATTGCCATGAGAGAGGCTCTTCCGACGCCTAGAGAGCTTGGCAGTACCATCAAGGATGATTTGGGCCATCTATACACTCAATGAGGAGGTGACTGGGAGGGTACAGTGTCCAAGAGGTATGTCTGAGGCCATTGCTAGGACCATCGGTATTAAGCAAGGCCGTCCACTCTCCCCCACTCTATTTGGTCTCTACATCAACGAGATTGAGGACTACATTCTCCGAGCTGGAGGAGAGGGTGCAGAGCTCGCAGGTACACATGTCCACATTTTATTATAAGCCGATGACATTGTATTGATTTCAGAGTCAAATGAGGGATTACGGCGCCACGTGGATGCCCTGGATGAGTTTTGTACACAGAGGGGCTTGAGAGTAAACCTTGCCAAGACCAAGGTCATAATCTTCCACACCTCCCCCATGGTGAGGAATGCAGCAAGATTCAAAGCTGGCGGTGGACAAATTGCGGTGGTCACTTCCTATGTCTACCTCGGAGTCACATTCACGAGCTTGCCTGGCCCCTTCCACATAAGACAGGCAGCCACCGATAGACTCACACGAGGATAGCAGCTTTAGCCATGTTAGAGCGGAGATGTCACCAGGCACACTTCCAGGAGCCCCACACAAAGGGGTGGCTATTTGACACACTAGTTAGACCAGCTATGATGAATGCTGCGACAGTTTGGGCCCCAAGCTTCTCAATCACCAAGTGGAGTGCGATCGAGAGGCCACAGGTACGTATGATCTCGCAACTATTTCGCGAGAAATAATCAGTGCCACATGACATCATCACGGTAGAGCTAGTTGCACCACCCATGGTAGTAGATGCACTATTCCATACTATCTGCTTTATTCAAAGGATGAGGAAGCTCCCTATAGACAGACTCACACACAGAGCTTTTGAGGCATCTATACATACATCAGAGTCGGGATATGAGAGAGCTTGGTACACTTACGTTAGAGTCTGGTTTGATAGTCATAAACTTGATATGCACATATTACCGCCTTTTTAGTATGACCCAAACTTACCTCACATCCACCTCTCCCGTTGTGAGAGGAATGTTGTGCTCAGACAGGATCTCTGGAAGCTCTACATTAGTCAAACATGGCACACACCACACATGGGATCGAGACTATCGCACTACTGAGACCAATTCTTAGACATACTAGCGGACGGTTTCATCCAGCGACCATGCTACATGGATACTTACATGCCTCATAGCTCGAGGGTAGTGATTGGCTAGTTGAGAGTCTCATCACACCGACTAGAGATTGAGACGAGAAGAGCCGCAGACATTCCCGCAGCGCAACGGATGTGCAGGGTATGCAGAGTAGAGATGGAGGATGAGAAGCACTTTGTATGCAGATGTAGTGCATATGATGACATCAGAGGCAGATACGAGACTCTGTTTACAGGGCAGCCAACCCTCCATGAGATTATGGGCTCTAGAGACTAGCAACAGCTCGGGTGATTCTTACTAGAGATACAACGTCACAGAGATTCCCTACTCCAGCCTGCTGTGGCAGCCCATACAGGAGAGAGACAGAGTGAGCTCACTGACTTCTTTATTCCACGACGTGCAGTAGACCTCCCTCCCTCATCTCACATAGCGAGAGGGGTGACTCTTCAACAGGCTCCCACCTCTCGAGCTAGGAGACGACCTCGTGCTATAGGATATCGGGCCACGAGACTTCACCGACACCAAATTGCGGAGTTCAAGGCTCGTGACCATCACGCGATGGAGGAGAGACGATCCTAGATGATGGCTGATCTCGCTGCAACCATCAAGATGGCCCTAACTCCACCTCCACGTATGTATCATATCTTACACCCGCCCACTAGCACAGGATGGAGCTAGTTAGTCATTTCAGATGCATTCTCATGCTTGTACTACTACCCTTTTGCATATAGACTTATCATAGATATCTCACTCCATACACCCCCCCACTTTCATGGGTATCTCCACATGCATGCTACATAGATCTATATCAGCTTTACCAGTTTTTTCAGCACTTTTATCTTTTCTGATTGACATAAGATACACCCATGCACATTGATTTGTCACATAGGCCGAGTTTGGCCTCCTAATAGACGTAAAAACAATTCCTTTCCTTTCCTTTCCTCTCTCTCTCTCTCTCTCTCTCTCTCTCTCTCTCTCTCTCTCTCTCTCTCTCTCTCTCTCTCTCTCTCTCTCTCTCTCTCTCTCTCTCTCTCTCTCTCTATCTCTCTCTATCTCTCTCTCTTGCATGCCACAGATACTCCAGGCGCGTCGAGAGGGGAGGAAGGCCTTTTACCGTGATGGTAAGGTCTTCATAGATGGACGCCCTATCAAATAGAGCCATGCGGCCTATGAGACATCACTACACCAGGAGACACCACTCAGAGGAGCAGTGTGGAACTGCCGGGGCACTCTGGACGCGACCAGACAGTCGAGGAGATCCTGGCATCACATGACTTTGTGTGCATCACAGAGACACACGAGAGCCCAGAGAGAGGTCTACCACGCATTGGAGGTTTTCATTGGGAATTTGCATTCAGGACCACGACAAGACAGAGTACAGCACGAGGATCGGGAGGAGTGGCCATCGTATTTCGACAGGAGATACAGATCCGGATCCATATTATATGTAGAGATGAGGAGGCACGATACATGTGGGTTCGCATGGAGATAGCACAGGGGAGCTCGATTTACATTGCTATATGCTACTTCCCACCAGGAAGATCTCGATACGAAGGACAGGATCTTGGGGGACCGATCCGAGATAGAGACTCACCATACACAGCGCTTTCAGATGAGATACTACATTACAGCACACTAGGTGAAGTCTTCCTTATGGGGGACTTCAATGGCCTCACTCAGTCGCATCAGTGCGAGGCATACGACATGGATCACCCACATCTAATGAGGGCCATAGACCCGGTTGAGATTAGCACCAGCAGAGTATCAGCAGATACGGGTCATGACACCACCGGCTATGGCAGACATCTACTCGAGCTAGGCAGCCGCCATCATCTCGTTATATACAACGGGATGAATCGTTGGCCAGGTTCAGGCGGATTTACTTGCTTCCCTCACGGGGGAGGTGAGAGCACAGTCGACTACATTTTGGGTACTACCTCTGGAGCTTCACTCATCCCTTCACTTAGTATTGGACGACGCCCACTCGGTGCAGACCACACATTTATCACATTCACACTCTCATCTCCGATTCCCTTAGACCCTCCCTC
>CM035413.1:96801333-96811333 GCA_020310875.1 Ceratopteris richardii | reverse complement strand
TTCAACCCCTTTGTTTGGTGGTTTCAACCCTTTATTTTCTCCTTCCAAAAGGAGAAATTGTCCTACCAAATCCCCTTCATTTTCCTCTATTATCTCCATACACATTGTGCTCATTTTCAGAAAGTCCTAGCCTAAAAATAGACTTGTTACAAAAAATTGAGCAAGCAGTAGGTTATCAAATAGGAGTCTATTTCAATAATCTTTCTTTTACAAAACATTGCTGCATTCTACACTTTAAGACAGCCATATATATGCTGTTATAGAGGGCTTTTTTTAAAGGAAAATCGTGTTTTATAGTTGAGAATAAACGTTCGGACTGCTTACTCAAATAGTAAGAACTTTTTACAGATTCACAAATTTGATGGTAATGGTCTTGATCTATGAAAGGGATGCATACAGTGCATACTCTTTCTAATAGAGAACCAATCTTTGGTCTGAAACTAGTATCAACATCAAATGATTGATGGGAAAAGTTAAACAAGAAGATCACGGCATACATAAAAATGGTTATCACTCAATGAAATACTCATGAAGCATATTGGCATATGGCAAAAGTTGAAGGTGTAAAAGGTTGGAGATGACATACAACTTTACAAGAACAAGATGCCAATAAATCAAGTCTGTTTAACGAGGAAGCATATCGAATTGAACTCCATGAATCCAAGTCAACCATAGAGCACCTTAGCACTTTTAAAGTATTCTCAATCAACTTCAAAATACAAGCTTGCCACCATTTGATGATTAAGTTATGATGGAGTTAGAGGCTCAATTCTAAATGAAAAACTTAGTAGGAAAGGAAGTCGTGAGTCAAGAAGTGCTCTTGTTGCTGCGACAAGTCTCTCAAGAAAGTAACAAGATTTAGCAACATCTCAAGGAGTCAAAGCAAAGGGAGAGACTAGACAACAAATGTCATATGGTTTTTTTATTGCAAGATTGTAGGTACTTTAAGGAGATAGAGAGGAAGAAGGAGAAGTGGATCAAAAAGGAGGGAAAAAAGCAAGACAAGACAAAGAAATCTTCCATGGATCCTAAAAAGGTCATAGTTTCCTCCAAGGTTGTCATCACATACCTATCAAACAATGATGACGTTCTTGCAACAACCAACATTGTTCATGATCAACATGTAACCAAGAAAGATCTTACTGAAGCACTTGTCATTATACAAGGTGAAGTACCACATACATGACTCATGGGTCGTGGAGAATCCTTTTGTGTAACATCATACAAGCATGTTTTTGCCTCTTACACTTCAGATCACATAGGGAAGTTTACTTAGGAAACAACTAAGAATGTGACACTCAATGCAAAGTAATTGTGCATTTCATACTTGCAACGGGACAAGAGCTACTTCTACATGATGTAAGGTACATTCTAAGCATCAAGAAGCACCTTCTTTCAATTGATCAACTTCACACCTCCGAATACCACACGATTTTGGAAGAGGCAAAGGAAACTTCATGTAGTAGAAGGGATCAATTTTGGTTACACAAGGAATAAGAGAGCTACACTATTAATTGCAAAGTCAACAAGATTTCCAAAATATGATTTTGATTAAAAGATCACCCATGTAGGGTTAATAATACAAGAACATAGAACTATTACAGAAAGTCCCGCAAGCTGAGACTGATAGGTATGGATAACTAGACTAGACAAGATACACGAGCTCCCACAACTTGAGATCGTAGGTATGAAGCAAGATATCTGAATTACAAGGACTTCCGTGAGGAAGATGAACTAAGTAAAAAAAATAACTGGACAAGATCTCGTACTACAAGATTATAAGATTAAGAAGACACGTCGAGATGTTAAGAATACTAGACTAGACAAGACTAAAACAATGCGCAAGACAAGAACTAGAACTAGAACTAGAACTTAGAAAGTACTTACTTGGAGATTGCGAATCTTTGAGCTCCCAAGGTTGGCATTGGAAAGATTGAGGATACATGTGGTCAAGGCTCAAGCCCTCCTTATATAGGTGTTGAAGGGCGGTTATAAATTGATGATATCAGCAATGATGGCATTGTTGATGTCATCAACTTAAAACAAGACCTTCCAACATCAAAATCAAGCAAACATACACTCAATCTTAGGGTTTTTAGCATGTCTCGCGTAAGATGGTAGCATTAGTTTCTCCAAATTCTGAAATAATCATGACATATAGTAAATCCGCATATAATCTAGGCTTGCTCAAGGTTCCTTCATGTGTCTCCATGACAGGCTATATCATAAAGATTCAAGATCACAAGAACATGAATGGTCATAAATGATCTCATTTCTGAAAAATGGTGGTCAAAAAAAAAAATTACATAATGTGATAGTACTCCCAAAGAGCTATCTAATGATATATAATACTTGGGTACTTGATAAGGAAATGTGGGTCAAACCTCACACACTCATTTCACGATATGTATGAAAAGAAGAATTTTGATATGAAAAGCAATTCCCCTTGTCAAAGTCATAAAGATTTGATCCAAAGGTTATAAAACATGATGCATGGCACTATGTGAAATGAAAAAAAAAAAAAAAAAACTAAATTATGGTTTTTGCAATTTGCGATTGAAATTCAACCATAAATTACAGAAGCTTTTTTTAGAATTTTTGTGCTTTATTTTGATTAATTTTACATGTGTATATAAAGATTACCTCATGTGCAATTGTTATCATCACTTGGAGTGCTTTATTCAAGTGTTGACTCGGAGAAGATCCCTTCAACTTGAAGAGGTGGAGTTCTTCTTTTTCCATCATCTACAAGGTGCACATCAGCTTGGAGCTTATCTATTTGGAGGAGATGGTCTTTCTCTTTGGAGATTGTGAAGTTATGGGAAGCTTGTATCTCTTGCATATTTTCTATGCTATCTTGTACCTTCATGTACATCAACATGGAACCTAAAGATCATATACGATGCATGGCTCTTTCTATCCCTCTCATGTATCCATCTTGTCTCTATTTTCTCTATGTTTCTATATTGATAATGGGCCTAAAAATCACTATTAGAGCGAGAACATATAGAGTACATAGAGAATTTTGTCACGTGTAGGAAGATCAACTCTTCATGGAACATGCAAATCAAGCTCAACCTTATATTTAGCTTTGAGATGGAGATATCAATCTTTATGAAGATGGTGAATATTGTCATGGGAGCACTAAATTGTGCTCTCTACTACAGTGGACAAGATTTCGGAAATACACTTCTGATTACATGAACACCCATGTAGGGAAATGATACAAGAATACGTAATTGATACAAGGTGTCCCATAACCCGTGACTGATAGGTATGGATAACCGGACCAGAAATGATACAAGATGTCCCACAACCCCAGACTGATAGGTTTGAAACAAGATCGTTGGGTTACAAGAACTCCCTTCAAGGAGATGATCTAGATATAAGAAATAACTAGACAAGATCCCATACTACGAGATTACAAGAAGACAAGGCAAGAACTAGACTAGACAAGACTAGAACAAGGAACAAGACAAGAACTGGAACTGAAACTTGGAGAGTACTTACTTGGAAGTCACGACTCCTTGAGTTCCCAAGTCTGGTATTGGCAAGACTTAGAATGAATGTGGCTAACCCCTCCTTATATAGGTTTTCCAAGGGCGGTTCAAGGGCAATTAGGAATTGATGATGCCAATGATGATTTCATCAATTCGAAACATGATCTCTGGATATCAGAATCAAGTAAGAAGACAATCAATCTTAGGGTTTTGACATGTTCCGGATGCAATGGAAGCATTGGTTTCCCCAAATTCTGAACCAATCATGAGATACAAAAGTCACATGGAATATGCAGATCGGGTATCAAATGCATCTACGATTGCAAGAAGCTCTTTATCATGGATTTCATAGTTAATCTCTGGAGAAGAGAATTTCCTTGAATGATATGCAACTCGATATAGGCATCCATCATCCCCATGTTGGGATAGGATCGCTGCCAAGGCAAAGTCCGATGCATCTCTCTCTAAGAAAAAAGGCTTGGTAGAGTCAAGGTGAACTAGAATTGGAACACTAGTGAATGATGATTTCTAGGTCTGAAAGGCTTTCTGCGCATCTTCATTCCATGAGAATTTTGTGTTTCCTGTAAGCTTGGTAAGGGGTGTCACTATTTTGGAGTAATCTCTCATGATTATCTTGTAAAAATTGGCAAATAATAAAAAACATTGTACATCTTGAACACTCGAAGATGGTTGCAAGTCAAGGATTGTCTCTATCTTCTTAGGGTCCATAAAAATTCCTTTATCTGATCCAATGTACCCTAAAAATTCCACTTCTATCTAATGGAAAGAGCACTCTTCCAATTTTTCATATAATCCTTTTTCTCTTAGTTTCTCTAGGACTATCTTTACATGACACTCATGATCCTCTAGATTTCTGGAGAATATCAAGATATCAAGAGATATATTACAACAAAATCATCTAAATACTCTCGAAAGATAGAATTCATCATGTGTTGGAAGACATATGCAGCATTTGTGAGACCGAATGGCATAACTACATATTCAAAATGGCCATACCTTGTTCGAAATGTTGTCTTCCATTCGTCTCCTTCTCTAATCCTAACGAGGTTATAAGCTCCTCGAAGATCAATCTTCCTGAAGAACTTTGCTTTTCCAAGGCGTTCCAATAGCTCTAATATGAGTGGTGGAGGGTATCTGTTCTTTATAGTGAGTTTATTCAATCCACGATAGTCTTTACACATCTAAAGAGTCCCATCCTTCTTCTTTACAAATAAAATAGGAGTTCTTGTTGGAGACTTCCAGTGTTTGATAAATCCCTAGATTCTCATCAATGTTCTTGCATAGTTCTGTAAGTTCCTCAGGGGATAGTCTGTAGATTGGTCCAAAGGGCGATTGTGCTCCCTCTTGAAGTTCTATGGCACAATCATAAGGTCTATGCTCTAGGCGGATATATGCATTCTCAAAAACATCTTCAAAGCCTTCATATTGATTTGGTAGCTTCACTGGATCATCTTCCTTAATTCTTGAGCTAGTATGGCAGAGATCATATATGTCAGTTCCTTCCTTAGTGCATGTATGAAGGCTTTGGCTCCAATATATGTCGGGTTCTTCTAGATTTCTCGACGGGTGATTTTATTCTTTTCCCAATTAATGTCTGGATAATGTTTCTTTAACCAGGGCATTCCAATGATAACTAGATGTATTGGGCTCGATATTACATTGAAACATATGAGGATTCATGTTCACCAAGGTGTACTCTTAATGGTGTGGTTTTCATGGTTATATTCCCACATGCTAGAGGTCGTCCATCTACTACTCTACTACTCGCTTGTTCTTCCGAAGTACAAGAATTCCATTCTTAACCAATCCTTCATCAATGAAACATCAATGAAACATGAGGAGGTTGTAAGGGAAAGGGTCTTCTTGGGCATGATTAACTTAACAAGTGCAAGACATGTTTCTATGGGTGTGGGTCCTACTATACGGCCTCTTTTACAACTAGACTTTCTCGTTTCCCTGCTCTGTAAGGATGGTTGCAACTCTGGAGTTTGTTCTCTTGTTGGGACAATTAACTGCAGTATGTCAAAGGTTTCCACAATAGAGGCATAACTGGTTATCTCTCCTTCTCTGTTTCTCTTGTGGTGTTAGAGATCGAAACCTAGTTACATCTATTTGCATAGTTTCAGGCATAGACTCATCTTTAGGAATGGGTTGGAAGGGTTTCCATTGGCGAGGTCTTCCTTCTACTTGTTTTTCTTGTTTTCTTTCAAAAAAGTCGGTTATCACATTGAATAGCTTGCATGATGTATTCATTCAATGTCTTAACCTCTGGCATCGTGAGCAGAAGGTCCTTCACATCATCTCTTAAACCCCATCTAAATTGGGTTATGAAATAATCTTCGTGCAAAGTGAAATCACATATCAACTGCCTAAATTCTGGTGCATAGGTAGAGGCACGGTGGTTACCTTGGCGTAACTTCCGAAGTTTTGTTTCTGCCACTCTCTTGTGTCTGCATCTCCAAATGTGGCCGTGAGTCTCGAAGAAACCCCTTGTAGTCCCAAAGTATTGCCATGTTCGTCTCCAAGATTGGGGCAAACCATGATAATGCTTGGCCACAGAGCAAGGTTCCAATAAACCCGACCTTGGATGCCTCATCAAGGTATCTATCAGGTTGCATACGGATGTACAATTTAACTTGCTGGAGAAATCAGCAAAACTTTGTGCCATCCCCATCGAACTTTTTTGGCATGCAAATCTTGGGTTCCTTCATGAAGGATATACTAGGTCGTTCATTCACTTGAATACTCCCTTGATTTGCTTGAAGACTCTCGATTCATTCTTGCAATTCTTGGAGGAGTGCACCTACATTCACCGGATGACCCATCTCGACTTGTGTCTGTCGATGAGTTAGGTCCTCGACTTGTTGTTGGAGACTCCGAAGTGATAGAAGCTAGTCTTGCCAAAATGTCAAGGGAGCACTAGATTGTGCTCTCTGACTACAGTAGACAAGATTTCGAAAATACACTTCTAATTACATGAACACCCACGTAGGGAAAATGATACAAGAATGCGTAACTGATACAAGGTGTCCTACAACCCACGACTAATAGGTATGGATAACTAGACCAAATATAGATACAAGATGTCCCATAACCCTAGACTGATAGGTTTGAAGCAAGATCGCTGGGTTACAAGAACTCCCTTCAGGGAGCTGATCTAGATACAAGAAATAACTAGACAAGATCTCGTACTATGAGATTACAAGAAGACAAGGCTAGATGTCCAAGAAGTAGACTAGACAGGACTAGAACAAGGAACAAGACAAGAACTGGAACTGGAACATGGAGAGTACTTACTTGGCGATCACAACTCCTTGAGCTCCCAAGACCGGTATTGGCAAGACTGAGAATGAATGTGGCCAACCCCTACTTATATAGGTTTTCTAAGGGTGGTTCAAGGGCGGTTACAAATTGATGATGTCATGGATGATGTTATCAATTCAAAACATGATCTCTGGATGTCAAAATCAAGCAAGAAGACAGTTAATCTTAGGGTTTTGGCACGTTTCGGATGCAATGGAAGCATTGGTTTCTCCAAATTTTGAACCAATCATGAGATACAAAAGTCACATGGAATATGAGGTTCAGAAGATCCCCTTTGTCCATGACAAATATAGTATTGATGAGTTGTACACTCCAAGATGGGTCACATCACAAGAACATGGTGGTTTGCAACTACTATAATAGCAACATACATTCTATATTTGCTAGAATTTCATATTAGCTCGATCTGCTGAAATCAACCGTCAAAGGCATATGAGAGAGCATTTCTTCCTTGTGTACCTTTGAAGTGATGTTCAGACTCCTAGCCAACCTTCTAGTACTCCTTGAAATTAGTCATTAACCATGTATATGGTAGTTAGCATCTGCATCTTGGTGGTCATGGAGGAAACCTTATGTGAGCAAGGAGGGGTTTTATTTCTACACCTGATGGACTCATAACATCTTCTTGAATTTGTGTATGTTTATACAGTAGGTGTAGATGAGAGCATCTGAATTTTTCTTGAAAAGAACTTTGCCAACCTTGATCATCTTGGGAGTATGTTTGAATCTATATCCTATATTAACATAGCATCCTATATTTGTCTCTATCCTACCAAGTAGTAATTGGTTGAGAAGAGTGGGGATGTGCGAGTTCTCCTTGTGATGTGTGTTATGGGAGTGCTCTTCATGAATGATGTCTAAGCCTTAAGGTCCTTGTGTGTGTTAGGTGATACTTAGGACGATCTTTGAAAATAAAAGAGTACCTAAATCATTAAATAATAATTATTTCAACAACTAACAGATATACCTACCTAACATACTCCCCTACTGACAGATTAGGAGGGGATTGTTAGAAATATGAGCAACCTTCCACTAGAGAGCTCAAAAGGCAGCATACTAGATCCTAAAGATTGAACGCCACAAGAACAACAATGGTCAAAAATGGTCTCATTTTTGGGAAATGGTGGTCAAAAAAATCTATAAGAAAATATGATACTACTCCTCGAGAGCTATCCAATGATATATAACACTTGGATGTTTGACAAAGGAATGAGGGCCAATAGTCAAACCCCATTTTCAGGATATAGTGTGAAAAGCATAGTTTTAATGTGAAAAGCAATGCCACATATCAAAAACATAAAGATTTGATCCAACGGTTATAAAACATAACACATAGCACTATTAAAACATGAAAGAAACCCTAAATCACTATTTTCACAAATCGCAATTAAAATTTGGTCGTAAATTATGAAAGTCATGTTTTTTTTTTGCGCTTTATTTAAGTTGATTTTATATGTCTATATAAAGACTACCTCATGGGCACTCCTTATCATCACTTGGAATGTTCTACTCATGTGTTTGCTTGGAGAGGTGGAGTTATGCTTTCTTCATCATCTATGAGGTTTAAATGGAGATATAAGTCGTAAGGTTTAAATGGAGATTTAATTGTTTGAATCGTTCGAATCGCCCAAACAAAACAAAAATCGAGGTTTTAATGCATGCAAAGAAATTTATTTTTTCTCCCCACAAAAGTACTAATATGTATACATATTTGAATGAATCATATTAAACTAAAGGGAATATATCAAATTAGAATACATCCACTCTTCATCTTGGTATAACAATAATTGCTAGTAGGCTTCAACCTCCCTAGACCCTCATGTGATAGGCTCTCAAGTCTCCACCCAAAGACTTAAGCCCCATGCAGCTATGGCAGCTCAATCTTAAAGAAAAGTCACGAATGTAATTCACAAAGGCAAAAACTTCAAAACAATGTGCTCGAGCGAAGTCACCTTTCAGTTGGGGAAAAAATAAACATTGCATATGTATGGATTTAAATCATAAGGAGACATTTAAATCACTAGAGGCTTAAAAGGTTTTTATTATGGAGCAAAAAATCGCGATTTAGATCCACACAGTACCCAAAAACCTCCCGCGTAAAGGCCAAAAAGAAAAAGTCAAATTCATTTTCAAAGATAGATTTTCTAAGAGGAGGCTAAAAGAAGGGCATGGAAACTTCCATCAAGTTTTTTTTGGTAAAAAGATACTTCTAGAACCTTGAAGAATTCTCTATAAGTTTCTTTTAAAATCAAGAGTCCCCTCCTCATTTGTATAAAAGGACCCTTTGGATTAACAATGAACATCAATAGAAGAGCCCTTTGTAGATCTTGTGTACATCTATCTCTCTTTCTCCAAACCTCTCTCTCTCTCCACAATTCACATCTTCTTTCTACCCTCTTTGTCTATTCTCATGTGTACTTTCTCCCTTTCACTCACTTTCTAACCTCTTTTCCTTGAATCCAAAGAGGTGTTGCCCCTCATTTCAAGTTCTCTCGTTACACTAGCAATGATATATCATGACGATTTCATAAACTTATACATCATACATAGTGAAATGCTATGTGAATCATCAAAACTAGGATTGTTGAAGTTTTTGTTGTGCTTCTAGATATTGTACATATTACAATGTACAAATAACCTAACATGTTATAATCATTAACATTTGTTGTACATGGTGATCTGAAGGTCTTTAAATTGTCACATCTTTAAAAAAATGAAAAATAATGAGTAACATAAGCCAATATATGTTTTTTTTATTGTTTCAACTCTCAAGCAACAAAATTTAGTATACATCGTATTTGGCACAATTTGGAGTAAGATATTTTACAACATCCTAAAATTAGGGACAAAACGACCAATCCAACATTTTCATAAGCATGTGTTTCAATACTTTCGTTTGACATGATCATGGAGACCACAATGTAATATGTAGTTTTTCCTATAAACATACAAACGTGCATGTATCTACATAATACATAACCCCATGCATGCATCCAAACTTCAAAGTCTAAAGATGTGTACACGCATCAATACACACAAACATAACATACAAACATAGATACATACACAAATACAAACATTGAGGACAGCATTTTAAAAACACAGAAAAGTAATACAGCTATAGCGACCCCAACAAACAAACATGGTGAAGATAA
>CM035413.1:96708833-96793833 GCA_020310875.1 Ceratopteris richardii | reverse complement strand
AGAGATTGTGGGGCCATCAAATGTTGTTTGCATTGTCGTAGATGGAGAGCCAGCAAATAGAGCTGCAGGTGCAATTATTGAAAATCTATATCCTCACATCATTGTTTGCTTCTGCATGGCCCATTGTTTGAATAATATTCTCAAAGATATTGGGAATTTGGATTGGATTTTGCCTCCCATTAATGAGGCAAATTCATTGGTTGGTTTCATCAACAACCACACACGTGTGAAGAATGATTTTAGCAAGAGGTCTACTCTTGCTTTGCTCAAGTATTCAGATACAAGATTTGCATACAATTTCACTATGTTACAGAGAGTAGTGAAATGTAGTGGTGTCTTGCGAGGACTCTTATTGAGCGACGAATTCGCGAGGATGCCAGAGGCGTCTACTTCGACAGGAAAGCATTTTAGAAGATTGGAAGATGATGCAACATGGTGGGAGAACATTTCTCACATTGTGGATATTGTTCATCCACTTGTGCACTTATTGAAAGTTGTGGATTCCATGGAGCCATGCATAGGTAAAGTGTATGAAGCTATGGATCGGACAATTAAGCTACTAAAAACATTGGTGAAGGACAATGACAGGTATGAAGAAATTGAAGCTATTTGTGTTAGCAGGTGGAATGCCTACTACTCCCCACTTCATGCCGCAGCATACATGTTGGATCCAGAATTCCAAGATAAAAAGCAATATGCAGATCCAGAGGTGGCTAATGGATGGAGGATCATATTGGAGAGGCTTATCCCAGATAGTGCAACTAGAAGACTTATCAAAGATCAGCTCTCCAAATACAGGACCGGGAAAGATGCTTCATATGCATGTGCAGATGCCCAAGAGGATAGATTACATGTTGGTGCTGCCCTATGGTGGGAGGACTTTGGTTTTGATGGTCCAGATCTTCAACAATTGGCCATTCGTATACTTAGGCTTGCACCACGAGTTGCCTTGAGCAATTATGGAGTGTGTATGGACATGTATCCTCTAAAAAGAGGAATAGACTTGGTGTGCAACGTGCTAGTGATCTTGTGTTTGTCAGTGCTAATTTGAGGATGCTTCGGAGGACTCGATGTGTGGAAGGAGATCCTTTCAGAGAATGGGAGGCAGAGCAAGGGTCAGACCAAGTGGGACATGAAGAACATGAAGAAGAAGAAGCCACGGATTGTGTCGCAGAAAATGACACTACCCACTTGGATTCTCCATAGTCATTACATTTATGATTTTATCATCTATGTTGTAGTTTCTACATTTGTCATTTATGTCCTAGAGGCTAGTCAGCTGCAGCCTTCCATATGTAGTCTTTTTGCAGATCGATGATATGTATTATGATCATTGATGTAACATCTTTTTGTTCTCATGATGTAACATCTTTTTGGTATGATTATGATGATGTATCCACACTATTTGACATGATAGTATACATATGGCTTGTCACTTGTCACTTTTGACTCTTGAGTAACTCTAAAATTTGAATGTGCTTCATACATGTGTATTGTTTTTAGTATATACATAAAAAACATCCCTTTTCTAATGGTTTTCTTGTTATCAATCATTTAATATGTTAGCAAATTCATTCTACATGACTTTCATATGATTATTTTGAAAAAATCAGCATTATTTTAGTGCCGTCCCGGGGACGCGTCCCCGGGACACTCTGGGCACCGTCCCCGTCCCGGGGACACCACCGTCCCCGGGACCCGTCCCCGTCCCCTGGTGACTTTGATATATATATGTGTGTGTATGTATATATGTGAGTGTTTGTGTTTCTGTCTGTCATATACACACACAAATATATACATGTGTGAATGAGTGTGTATATATGTATATAAATAAATAAATATATACATGTAATGATAGTTGCTATTTGTACCAGTACAAACATATTCGTACGTATTTTCTGTACCGTACATACTAGTACGTATTCGTACCAATTCGTACCAAAAAAGTACACATGTTTTATTTTCAATTTTGACTTGAATTTATGATGAAAATACATTGGTTTCGCAACCATACTACTTAGAGAGCAATTATCTTCACGCATAGATACAATATTATGCATTATCATGGGGAAAAATAATCCTTATATGTGTAGACTCCCTTATACATGTCTCCATATATATTGTTATCGTACCTTATGAATGTACGAACTTCGTACGGGAAGCTCCAAAACTTAAGGTACGTACGTAGTACTGTACTAATACGTACGGTACAAATCGTACAGATTGTACCTTACTAACTATGCATGTAATATATATATATATATATATATATATATATATATATATATATATATATATATATATATATATATATATATATATATATATATATATATAATTTGTGTGTATGTATGTATATTTGTATGAATGCATGAAGGTATGTAAATGTGTGTATATACATACATACATACACACACATATATATATGTATATATTTGCTCACACACACCGCGTGCACGCATACATAGGTATATATTTATGTACTCATGTATGCATGTATGTATCTACATAGGTGTGAATATTCATACATATGTACGTACGTATGTATGTTCATGTGTATGCATGTATGTACTGTATGTATGCATGCTTTAAACTAAATGCTGTCCTGTCAAAATTCAATACTATCTCATGTGTATTTAGTTATCAGGATGAACGTTCATAAAAAGTGCTGAGTACAAAAAACAGGAGAAAATATATGTCAATTACGTAAGAAACCTCCAGCTTCTCTACAAGAACTGTACTTGACAATTTTATTGGGCTCCAAAGATCGGTACCGGGAAAGGTGGAATGTGTCGTGCAGATGAATTTATAAGGACAGAAATAAATCAGAACTTTCATCAGCCATTGATTTAGACGAAAATTATCAACTTACAGCCAATAAGGTTCCCCAGATGCGGAACATTGTTTACATAAGGCAGTGCAGAGGTCACCAGAATGTTCCTTTTCCCACGCTGAGGAAGCTTGCAATCGCTGCTCGTCATTTCAGAAGCTAGGACCAGAAGCCTAGAAAACTCTGCGGAATGAAAGCATGCAATTTGTAGATAATCTGAAGTTGCAGATTAGTTCGAGTATTTCGCAGGAATATAAGCTGCGAAAAACTGGGAGGTCAACAGTTTCTCTTCGGAAGGCGCACTCAGTCTCCCACTAAGCCACCCACCAGCTGAGCAGTTTAAAGTATTTACGATTATCATTCGGCTCCTAGGGCTTTTGCTGTTGTTATAAAACTTTTACACATTGCGGTTTCCCTATGGAATCATATTATGTAAAATGAAAATAATCACGCGTAATTAAAGAGAAAACCATAAAATTTTAAGGAAAATACATGAATATCCCCTAATCCAAGCATGACTGAATACGAAGGTTGGACTCCCCCCATGAGGTTGTAAGAGGAATCGCATACATATTGTAATTTGTACCTATTTTGGATATATGGTAGTATTTTTATTAAGTCTGAACTCTTCCTACAAGGGAGCATGTCTCAATGGGTGGTAGGGAGGCTTGTCTCCCCATCTCTTGGCGGTTCCTTTGATGAAGAGGCAATATGGAAGTCTTCAAGGCAAGACCATAACTCTCTCACATGTAAAAATTCAATTTTACTTATTAGATCTTTTTTTCATCATAAAAATAAAGAGCCTCATGGATAATTGTTCTTGAATTTTAGATAGTATATCTCCTCTAGAGCATCTTTAGCAACTTTGCCCTCTATTAACCATGCAAGTCCATTTGTTGTGATGCATAAAAGAAAAAGAGGGGGAGCAAACGGGAGGCTTGTTTGATAGAACATCTTGGGACAAATAGGTCTAGAATCTTGTCATTAATGTAAATTTTGTTACTAGTATTGTCGAGTAAGGTGGGTACCATCTTCACCAAGAATGTCCCTATTCCATGCTCAACCAAAGGTTCAATCTTTAAAAACTTAAAAAAAACTGATGGACATGCCATCCAAACTTTTCAAGACAACTATATCATCTTCTAATCCATACCTTGTTAGGTACTCATTATGCCTCTTAGCCAAGTTGGGGGAACATGATTTTCCTTACCACTCAGATGTGGAAGATCTTAGGCTTTTTTCCTCGGGCATATGCATCTGAAGTGAACAATGACTCATTTCTAGTTGTGTTCATTTAATCTGTGTCACAAACTCTCCTCTTTTCACATCATATGGAGTGACTCTTTGGATGGTCTATCAGTCCTATCACCAAACAATAAAGAAAGAAGAGTATCAGCATTAGAAGTCAAACTTCTATTCATAGATCAATGCTTCTCTTAACTCCAACATCTTACACTGGAATTCCATTATGCCCGCTTCCACTTATTTCTCAAGAATAAAAAGATTGTCATGTTTGTTTCTCTTCTCTCTCTTTTCTAATCTTGGATATTTCAGTTCAAGAAGAATGTCTTGCATCCATGTGATGGCTCGAAACTTGTTCTATGTTGAAGAATCTTTCAATCAAAAAGCCTCTATCCACAAGTGCTTCACTTATCTATGAACCATGGGATGTAGAAAAAACATTGTTACACTTGGAATGAAGATGCCCTCAAGCATATAGTTGATGATTGGAACTCTTTTTTTTTCATTAAGCAATGGTCCAAGAGTTGTTGTTCTTTGTGAAGATCTTAATGATCTTGAGCAAAGTGAATATCACTACATTTTAGAAGATTAGTTTCATTTTAGAAGTGACTAAATATCACTACATTGTGTATCTCCAAAGTTAGCCATGAGATCCATTTGTACTTTTGTCCTTGGTAGATGCTCTTTTCTCTTCTTTAACATTCATCATTTAAAATTTTTATCACATTAAAATGTGGTCTCTATGATATCAAAATAGGAATGTAAAAGAGAACCTTGATAGGTGGAGAAGATGTTGAGTAAAAGTTTTCAAGAAAAACATGGCGATTGCAACATTTTCCTTCCCCCATAGGTCATTAAACAAGACCCTAAAAAAATTGTTACAAAATGTTGAACTTCCAATGGATATGGGCATGAATTAGAAGGAAATTCCAAAATTAAATTGATATGTTTATTGCCTTCTTAAAGAAAAAGGAAGGTTAGAGATCTTTCATGTAAATTATATGGCTTATTGAATCATCAAACAAGTGCATGGTCAAAAGTGTGATTGAACCAAGTGAAATGTGACCTTGTTTGATTTTTTAACATCCAAAGGGATGCTCCTTTAATTCTCCAACATACCTTGATCTTTGATATGCTTGAGAGCTATGTAACTAATATGGCCAAATCTAGCATGCCACAACTTCATGTTCTCCTTAGGTGTAGAAGATATAGCAACATTAGCATGACTTATTTTGGACAACACAAACATGCCACTTCTATTTTCACCTTGAAATAGACAAGGCTCCTCATTAGGTGAGAGGATCTGACATGAATCTTTCTTTAAAACAACTTTATAACCATCTAACAAGAAAGTAGAGATAGAGAGAAAATTCTTCTTCATGTTTGGAACATAAAGAACATTGGAAATTGTGAAGTTTTCGCCTGCGCTAGACTTAAGGTTTACTTATCCAACACCAACAACATCTAAATCATGACCATCTGCAATGGTCACTCTTCTACCTGAAGAGTTAGAAAGGGAAGAAAATACCTTTCTAAAACCTACCATATGCTTAGTAGCTCTATAATAAAAAATCCAAGGATTATTTGAGATTGCAGTTAATGTTGCGTGATCAAAATCTACTTTTTCAATAGTAACACATGCATATGAATCTAACTTTGAAGCTTTAGGTTTTGGATAATCTTCAACACTTTTACCTGATGCTTTCTTCTTCTCAAAAATCCTTGTTTTGCATTCTACTATGAAATGACCTAGTTTCTTATAGTAATTGCGTACTCATTGATTTGAATTAGATGTAATCGAAGACTTTTCTTTGTGTAGAGGATGTATTAGGAGAAGGACTAGATGAAAGACTTTTCTTAGGATTAGAAGACTTACTTTCCTTCTTGGATTGTTGACTCTTCTTCTCCTTCTTTGTGGTCTCCTTCTTCTTCTTTCCCTTCGATGATGATAACATAGCTTCATCATTCTCATCCATACCCTTTTGTTGATCTTCTTCTTGAAGTAACAGGAATTGTAGCTCTTCAAATGAAAGATCTCTATGCCTTGTAGAGAGATATAAGGTGTTATCAACTATGGAATGTGTTGTATAAAGAATTATTGGAGTGAGATTTATTAAGTTATTAATGTGTTTTGGTGTTTTGATATAGCAGCTGAAAGTTTGTGAGGGCATGAAAGGTGTGAAAATGCATGGACATTTTGAATATATCCAAATACCAATAATATGATTTATATTTTATATAGTTTCTAAATAAACCCATGTCAAGGGTTCTGTTTTTTTAGAAACAAATATAAAAGTAGTGGTTAGGATAAGGATCGTTGTAGACCATGATTTACATTAATAAAAGCAAAGGCTCTCCATAAAAGAGAGCAACTTTTTACTTTTATGCTTGTTTTTCAAAGTCGCCCTCATTGTAACCGTTATTTTTAACATAATGGAAAATCTTATAAATACATGCACTCTATGGACCTCTTGAAACAGAGTGCATGGGGGGAGATTGCACCCAATCTTGTGTACTATCTCATCTCTTCGCATATCTATGTTCTTTGTGTTTTCAACACCCATATCCTCCATGCGTGCATGAATTAAGATCTGGTAATGGTGATATTGGAGCATTGTACACATCACTATAGAGGGACCTAATGTTGTTCATTTTGGCATTTGATCTCTGTTTTGTTGTCCGTTTTCATTTTTAATTCCAATTTTGGTTTCCATTCCGATCTCAATCTCTATTTCTGTTTCAGTTTCAGTTTCCATTCCACTTATATTTTTTGTTTCTATTTCAGTTCCAATTCCTCAACCCGAACTTGCGTTTACATCTACATTTACTCCAAAGCATCAACTAAGGCATAGAACTTCGACATCTTTGGCTTCCCTAGCACCCATGGCTCCCTTGGCAGTTGTTGGCTATGGA
This sequence comes from Ceratopteris richardii, assembly GCA_020310875.1. Classification (NCBI taxonomy): domain Eukaryota; kingdom Viridiplantae; phylum Streptophyta; class Polypodiopsida; order Polypodiales; family Pteridaceae; genus Ceratopteris; species Ceratopteris richardii. The sequence continues at coordinate 96,786,848 of CM035413.1, read as the reverse complement.
CGAATAACTTTTAATTAAGGAGTGGCAATAAGGAGTCTTATATTCAAAGGAGGGAGGATTTGAACCCACAACCTCACTTTCACAAGTGAAGTGTTTTACCACCACGCTATTACCTTGTGTCTACATCTCTTTACTTATATTTAAAAAAAGTTCCATCTCTCTTACTTTTTCAATTCCCAGAAATCACCCTTCATTTTTCCATTTTGATTCAAGCCATCTCAAGATTGTTTTCACATATCCAATGAGGGGGTTTCTTTGTCTACATACCCATGGACCTTACAAATACCATGGAGGATTTTGTTGAGTCACCTCTACCTAAGGCATTGCTCGAGCAACAGTTAGAGCTCCTATAGCACACAAACTTCAAGGCATCCAAAATGAGATTCGACAACATGATGAAGTACCTCAAAAGATGCAATCTAAAGAAGATAACCTTGCAAGAGTAGTAAAAGCTATTGTCTCTGCCCAAGCTTATGGCACTCATTCCAAGATTGGTGTTAAAAATTACCAATTTCTACATTTTTATGGCCATAAGGATGGCCCATTAGTTCTTTCATGGTTATCATAATTTGACAATTTCTATTTTCATGAATCATATTTTGAAAGTGATAGAGTCGAATTCGCTCCTAACTATTTAGTAAGGAAGGCTCAACTTTGGAGGAATATTCTACATCATACTGCAAATCGTCCGACTACATGGAAGGCTTTCTAAGATAAGGTTAAGGATTCTTTTCTTGCTCATCAATATCATTTACATGTTTGACGTGCATGGACAACCTTTACATGGAAGGAGGGTGACATTACCACTACCTACATGGAGTGGTTCCAGAAAAATCTATTATTGGTTAGGATGCTTGAATATCTACCTGAGGATACCTTGCAGAGGAAATATGAAGACCATTTGGAGATGGGAATCCAAGCCAAGCTTCACAAACTATGGCCTACAACCCTCAATGAAGCTATCTTTTTTGCCCATGATATAGAGAAGGAATTTCATCCATAATCAAATTGATCCATCTACAACAACCATGTCAAGGACCACTTTTTGTTAAACATACTTTTCACATGAAGCGTAATTTTAATGCCCTATCTTACTCTAGTTTTCCATGTACTTCACAATCCAACTACTCTATTGCACCTATTGATTCATCTCTCCAATGTACCAAACCACCTACTTTGCAAACTTCAGCGGTGGATGCCCAACAAATGTGACCATGTATCATCTGCTAGAATTATGGCAAACCTAGACATCCAAGAATGAAGTTCTGACTGTGACCTCTTCACATGAAACCAAATGCAGCTCAAATGCATAACATGGAGGCCGTCAATGAAGAAATTTCTCTTATTTGGATAGAGGAAGCATTGGAGAAGGATTTAAGTACCTTGGGTAATGATATTTCTACTGATTCTTTATTTTGCATGTAGGGTAATACTAATAATAACTTATTAGTATTTTACATGATGATGGTAGTTCTCATGATTTATTAGTGCAAGGACTCAAATTAAAGAAATTTCCTTCTTTATATAAAGTGAAAGCTGCATTTCAAGGTAATCGTTATAATGTAACAAGAGAAGTGCATGACATTAAGATTAGCATAGGCTCATATATAGATGCACGAACATTTTTAATTGCACCTTTGAATTCTTACAATGTTATACTTGGCATGCCTTTTTTTCATCACTATAACCCATGCATTGACTATCATACACATACCCTTAACTTTGAATTTAAAGGTCAAAATATTACTTTGTCTGCAAGGCATGATTTCCAGCCATTTCCATTGATTATTCATACTCAAGTGAAACATGCATTTAAAAAGTTACAATTCATGCATTGTTTTTGTAAATGTTATAAATGACTACACTCATACCCTTTTTTATGCACATAAACCTTTTATCACTAATTATAAGGATTGTTCTATGTCTGATTATCCCTCAAAACTACCCCCATCTTGAGGATCCTTTGACCATGGCATAGACTTCTTGGTGGTTCTCCTCCTCATAGAGCACCTTATAGGCATGGCCCACTACACCAGAAGGAAATAGAAAACCAAGTTAAAGAGTTACTCCACAAAGGACTTATAAGACCTAGTTCGTCACCATTTGGAGCCCCAATTCTATTAGTGGAGAAAAAGAACAAAATGTATAGAATGTGCATTGATTATATGGCCCTCAATAAGATCACAATAAGGAATAGATACCCTATTCCTCGAATAGATGATTTATTAGATAAACTATGAGGAGCTCATATCTTTAATAAAACTGACCTTAAAATAGGTTACCATCAGATATGTATGATGCATAGTGATATTTTAAGACTGTGTTTAGAACTCAAAGTGGCCATTATGAATTTATGGCAATGCCCTTTGGACTTACCAATGCTCTTGCTACATTTTCCTAAATGATGAATAACATTTTTCTTGATTATCGACCTTTTGTTCTAGTATTCTTTGATGATATACTTGCTTATAGTAAAAATGATAGTGAACATGAGAAGCCTCTTAAAATAGTTTTTCATTTGTTATGAGAAAACACACTTTACGCTAATCCAGAAAAGAGTTAATTCTTCCAAATTAAATTAGAATATTTAGGACATATTATTTCTAGTGAAGCCGTGCATGTAGATCCAAAAAATATAAAGTCATAGTAGAATGGCTTACACCTCAATTAGTCAATGATGTATGTTCTTTTCTTGGATTGGCTAGTTTCTATAAGAAGTTTGTTTGAAGTTTTTCTTATTTAGCATTGCCTCTTACCTTATTATTGAAAAAGAAAACAAAATTTTCATGGGGACCTACCCAACAGCAATCCTTTGAAAAACTCAAACATGCACTTTCAGATGCACCTGTTTTACAATTACTTGATTTTTTGCAACCATTTCATGTCATTACGAATGCCAATGGTTCAGGAATAGTTGTTTTAATGCAAAATGATCATCCCATTGCATTTGAGAGTAGGAAGCTTAAGCCCTAAAAAAGAATTATAGTACATATAATAAGGAATTATTAGCAGATGTGCATGCTCTATGCATTTGGAAACACTACCTTATGGGATCTACGGCATTAATCAAAACCGACCAATAGGCGATTAGGTATTTATTGAATCAGCCTTTAATCTCTGATCGATATCTTAAATAGGCTTCATTCATCCAAAATCTCCAACCCATGATCCAATATCAACCTGGGAAAGCTAATGTCGTAGTTGATGCTCTTAGCCATTTTCCTTCACATTCTATTGTTTTGCATAATATTTCTACCATCCAAACCCATACCTCACAAGAAATGATTTCCACTTATGCATCTGATTCGTATTTCTCACATGCATGGCATGAATTCAACAATTATACACTTTTAACTGATGAATATTATACATTTCATCATGGTTTACTTTATTTTCAACATAGATTATGCATTACACAAGATTTTAAAGATTTTGTAATCAAAGAAATGCATGAACCATCTTACATGGGTTATAGAGGCATATAGAGCACCACTTTTGCTTGCAAAGATTTCTTCTTTTGGCCCTACATGGAAAAAGATATCGCACAATATGTTTCTCAATGCATTGTATGTCAACATGTAAAATAACATCACAAATGCCACTTCCCATTCCAAATGAACCATGGGAACAAATTTCTATGGATTTTATCACTGGTCTTCCTATCACTTCATCACATAACGATATGATTTGGATGATAATTGATAGGTTTAATAAATATACATATTTCATTCCTTGTAGAAAAACTTTGTCCACTCCTCAAGTTGCCAAATTATTCATTTAATGCATTTGTTCCACATCATGGTTTTCCGAAAGTAATGTTATTTGATCGTGATGTTCATTTCTGCAATCACTTTTGGGTTGGCTTATTTCAACATTTTGGTTCTAAAATAGATTTTAGCTCTGCATTTCATCTAGAAAGTAATGGGATACATCATCTCATTGGAATATACATAACTCATTTCATATTAATTTACTAAAACCATTTAAAGGCACTTTACTACTCACTCTTCTTGACGGCCCTCCTTTAATTGAAGAACAATCTGAAATCTTAGTTCCTGAGAAAATAATTGATCAAATGTCACTACTACATGCATAGGTACTCAATATCATTGATATTTAGTAAAAATCACCCTATTGAAGAATGTTAATGGATACATAAAACATCATTAACACCCCATTATGAACACTTAATTTCTAAATATCATACACATACACATGAATGTCCTCCATGTACATTTCCATGCATGTGTTTTTACATGGAACATGCTTATTTTATTTATTGATGGAACATGTGACTGGCCATCCATGCTTATTTTTATCAATTGAGGTCAGTTGCTTTTTCAACTGAAGGGGAATGTTATCAATCATGGAATGTGGTGCATAAAGAATTATTGGAGTGAGATTTATTAAATCATTAATGTGTTTTGGTGTTTTGACATAGCAACTTAAGGTTCATGAGGGCATGAAAGGTGTGAAAGGTCATGGACATTTCAAATATGTCTAAACACCAATAATAGGATCTATATTTTATAGAGTTTGTAAACAAACCCACGTAGAGGGTTTGGTTTTTAAAAACAAATATAAAGTAGTGGTTATGATAAGGATCGTTGTAGACCATGATTTATGTTAATCAAAGTAAAGGATCTCCATAAAAGAGAGCAACTTTTTACTTTTGTGCTTGTTGTTCGAAGCCACCCTCATTGTAACCTCTATTTTTGACATGATGGAAGATCCTATAAATATATGCACTTTATGGACCTATTGAAATAGAGTGCATGGGGGGAGATTGCACCCAATCTTGTGTATTGTCTCGTCTCTTTACGTATCTATGTTCTGTCTGTTTTCAACACCTATATCCTCAGTGTCCTATGCTCTGATACCAAATGCTGGAAGTGGGTGGGCCTTAATAATAATATTAATCACAGGTTTATAGGATCTTCCATACACACCTTAATACTCAAAATGAGATGAGTGAGAGATAGAGAGAGAATAGATGAGATTTTCAAAGTGTATGGTAACTTAGGATGCTCACCTAAACTATCTTATATTCCAATGTCAAATTAGAATGTGTGAAAATGTTACAAATTGATAATATCTGAATCTAGGTAGAAATAGGAACTAGATACAAGAAATTGTGTGCCTAAGAGATATGAAGAGTGTATGTGTGAGAGAATATGGAGAATATGAAAATTTAGAACCGTTTTACAACAAACCCAAATTTTGATTATCCCTAAATCACAAACTCGTTAATGAAAAAGTGAGGACAGATGTAAACTTGTTACTCATAGTATGTAGGCTGACACAAACTCCTCTAGATGTCTCTAGGTATAGAGGACAACTCCTCCAAGAGTATAGAAACTCTCCCTCCAAGGTCTCCTCCAAGATCTCCTCCAAGGTCTCCTCCTTGATCTCCTTGCATTGAGCTAATGCTCTAGATAGAAAAGATAATTATGAAGTGATCCAACGTCTTGATTATATAGGACTTAACCTCCATGATGAGCTCTTCTCAGATCTACACAAAACAAAAAGCTACAATCAATTTTTTATTGCTAAAGCTCCACGAAAACCGACGCTCAAAAAAGCATCTTCGTGAATAAAAATGATTTCATCGCTGCATGGCGATCACGATTTGAACAGGGGTTCTCCTAGATGAAATATGTTCTAACCACGATGCTCGACACCATTTCTTGAAGAGGGATCTAGAGCATGTACTATATATGCTAGAATTTGACATTGTCTCCAACATATTCTCCCCCTCCATCTGACCTTAGTCTCTTTAGGGTTTTACCTATTTGTGTTGGAGTTTGATGTTTATGGAAGCATGAAAACAACACAAGGAAGAATGGTAATACTGAATGTATTACCACTAGAATGTGCAAAGATAAGTGACCCGTTAGGGCGATAGGCATATATACAAGCTGGGGGATAAAACCTCTTAAAGAGGGAAAAAAGTGCCCCAGTGGTTCTAGTGTGTTCACACATATCACTACCTAAATATATCAACAAATCCCCCCTGGGAGTGATGGGGCGAACAAGGAGCTTGCACTCATGTATAAGGAAATGCCAAGCTATGTGGAATCAATCCACAAAAGGAAGTAAGCTCAAAGCTTTGCGGAAAGCTTCAAACTTCTCCCTAGGCAGAGCCTTCGTGAAAAGGTCTACAATGTTCTCCTACATGGGCACATATGCCAAGCTGATCTCTCTAGAAAAGAACCTCTCGCTGACATAATGATAATGCACCTCAATGTGCTTAGTGCAAGCGTGGAACACAGGGTTCCTTGCAATTGCTAATGCACTCTAACTTTCAGTGAAGATGGAGGTGGCAGAAGACCGACCAACACCCAAATCAGCCATAAGAGTTCTGAGCCACACACACTCAATAGTGGTTGTGAAAGCTTCCCTATACTCAGCCTCACAATTGGAAGTGGCTACAGTAGGCTGCTTCTTGCTCAACCAAAATGTACATGAGCTACCAAGCATGAAGCAAAAGCCACTAGTGGACACATGAGTGTCATAGCAACCAACCCAATCAGAGTTAGAAAAAGCATGTAACTCTGGTGGTAGTGATCCCCCCTTGGGATAAAACAATCCAAGTAGCCAGGTACCACTCAAGTAGCAAAAGATGCACTTAACCACCAACCAATGCTTGACACCTGGGCAATGCATAAACCTGCTTATCTAAGACAACAAACTGAATATTTGGTTGAGTAATGCATAAGTAAATCAAGCATCCAACAGCCTCTTGATAGAGAACAGCGTCAAATGCATCTCCAACATCATGAAGACTCAATCATAAACATGTCTCCATAGGAGTGGCAATAGGTTTACAGTCTTCAAGGCCAAAATAATGCAATAATGTTTTAGTATATCTCCTTTGACACAAAAATATTCTGCCATCAACTTGCATAAATTGAATGCCCAAATAGTGATGCAAATGCCCCAAATTAGAAATCTCAAATGAGGCATGCAAATTAGCCTTAAAATCAGCAATATGCTTCTCATGAGGACCACTAAGCAGCATGTCATCGACATACACAACAATGATCAGAAGCACATCATTTGCATGCTTAATATATAAGGTGCTTTCAGTTGGATTGTTCTCAAAACCATTTGCAATCAGATAGGCATGTATCTTTTCATACCAAGCATGTGGTGCTTGCCAAAAACCATATAATGCCTTCTTTAACCTACACACCTGGTTTTCATGCCCTTTCTACACAAAGCCATGGGGCTGAAAAACATACACTTCTTCATGCAAGTCACCGTTCAAAAAAATATAGTTTTAATGTCCAACTGATGTACATTCCAACCATGATGAGCTGCAAGTGCACAGTGCTATGAACAATAGCCATTCGACAAGTAGGAGCAAAGGTTTCATCAAAATCAATGCCTCTTTCTTGAGCATAACCCTTTGCAACAAGCCTAGCCTTATAAATGTCAATTGTTCCATCAGGCTTACGCTTCGGCTTGTATACTCACTTAGTGCCAATGGCCTTCTTGCCAAGAAGCAAGTCACATAAAGACTAGGTACCATTTTTCATAATAGAATCATATTCTGATTGCATAGTAGCCATTCAATTTTCATACATTTGTGCTTCATCAAACAAAATAGGCTCATTCTCATCAAAGAGACTAGAGGTAGCCATAGCATTGCAATATGATGCAAAAAAGAACTATGAGAGCCAGAACTAGTATGATATGACAAAGGTGCATCTAATTTGCTATCACACAAAGTCTACACTAGCCATTTTGGCATAGTTTCTGCCTCCTCAATATCAGCTCTCTCATCAACAAGTGCATCATGTAAATCTACATCAGAAATGGAATGATCTGCATCATCAGATGAAACCTGTAAAGGTTGCAAAGTTGCCTCATTTGGACTAGCACTAGACTATCCACATGTAAAGAGAGGCAGCAAGGTGTCATACATGTCTTTGGAGCTAACAAATGTCTCCTTAGTACATGAAAGTAATGGATGAATAGCATCTTCCACAAAAACAACATCACGGCTAACCAAAATGCATTTAGTATGTGGACGATCTAGAAGATAGCCTTTACTTCCAAAACTGCACCCAACAAAAGTACATTTCACTACTTTATCATCCAATTTTCTGTGTTGTTGTTCAGGCACTAATGCATATGCCAAACAACCAAAAACACGTAGATGAGCAGTAGATGGGTTGTGACCATGCCAAACAACCAAAAACACGTAGATGAGTAGTAGATGGGTTGTGACCATGCCAAACCTCTTATGGAGTGATGGACTTCAATGCTTTAGTGGGACACCTGTTAAGTACATATGTTGCACACATAACAACCTCAAGCCAGAAATTATGTGGTAAAGCCTGACTCTTGACTACACACCTCGCCATCTCCATGAGTGACCTCTTCTTCCTTTCAACAGCTCCATTCTTTTGAGGTGTATATGGCATTGTACACTGATGTTTTATCCCACATTCAACCAAAAATGCATTAAATTCAGAAGATATATATTCCCCCCCTTGATCAGAACGGAGGGTGCCCGTTTTACATGCTGATAGATTTTCAGCCAAAACCAAAAATTGTTTGAAGCACATAAACACTTCGAACTTTGCTTTCAATGGATATACCCATGCATGCCTAAAAAAATCATCGATGAAAGTCATGAAGTAAAGATAGTTCCCAAACGAAGGTGTCTGCATAAGAGCACATATATCACTATGAACAATCTGTAATTTTTGAGTAGCTCGAACTGAACCATCTTTTGGGAGGAAGGAATGTTGCATTTTGCTCAAAATACAGCCTTCACGTACATGTTTACCGGATGCCTCAAGTTTGGGCAAAGAGGACACCATTTCAAATTTTTGCAGGTGTAGCAAACTAGCAAAATTCAGATAACCAAAGCATGCATGCCAAAGCTTTGTATTTGACATAGCCTGAGAATCATGAACTGCACATGTTGAATCATTCACCAATTTCTAATAGTCTATGAGCTTATACAGCCCACAACATAAAATGCCAAAAACAGTAATCATGTTGCCATTTGACAGATCATGAATTGTACATGTGTCATCAACAACTTTCACAACTAAGCAAATCTTGGCTAATGCTAAAATTGATAACAAATTTTCCTTGATCCCTGGGACAAATAAAGCATCTAACAATGTAAAAGAACTACCATCAGCAGTAGTTAGAATGATCTTACCAACTCCCATAATAGGAAAAGAGGAGTTGTTGGTGCATGTGATAGTATTCCCTGTGTGGGCAGGCTCAAGTGAAGTGAAGAAACTGCATTGTGAGGTAATATGTTTGGTTGCCCCACTATCAAAGTACCAAACATCTGAGTCCACTATAGACATACACTGCTCATGAGAAGATGGGTCAAAATTGCAAACATTAGTAAACACCCATTCTTCATTCTGCACAAGATTAGCAAACTTTGTTTTCGGTGTAGAGGCCTCTGCAACAACGATTCCAGCCTCTTTTTTCTTTGCCTCTTTTGCACCCAATTTTGGACAATTCTTTATGGCATGATCGTTTCCTTTACAATACTTACAAAAGAATTTCTACTTTTTTGATTTCTTCTCATCTTTGTCTTCCTTCTTTGAATGTGCAACATTTGTAGATTTTTGCTTACTAGTAGATGAGCTCCATTTACCTTTGCCCTTCTAATTAGCTAGGAAAGCTTGATCTGCAACACGCATAATGGACTTGTCCTGCCTAGACTGATCTTCTTGCAACAAAACAGAGACTAACTCCTCAAATTTCAAGGCATTTGGATTGTCTTTCATCATCAAACAAAGAGTAGAAGCAAAACTCTAATATTAGTTAGGAAGACCATTCAGAATGGTCTGCACAAGTGAGCTATCTAGTATAACTTCATCAATAGAAATCAATTGTTCCTTCAAGTGTTTGATCTTTGCCAAAAAACTGTCCATAGAATCACCTTCATTCATGTGCTCACTCTCCAACTGTTTTCGGAGGTAAGCAACACGAGCCTCATTCCTTGCTTGGTATAAAGTGGTAAGCATATCCCATGCATCCTTAGGTATTCTGTAAGAGTGAGTGTGAGGAATAATGGCACGTTTGACAAGCAAGGCTATCAATGCATGTGTCTGAGCATCTCTGCCATCCTAATGAATTTGCTCGTCAGTAGGTGTAGTAGAAATTGTAGCATGAATAGGAATTTGCAGAATATCACCATCTTTGACACCATCTCCATCATCTTGAATACCTATATTTGCAAGTGAAATATGACGTTTTTCAACACCCTGCACACTATTCCGCAGTCCTTTTGCTACTCATACATGACACATCATATAAGCCCATAATGGGCAATTTGTACCATCCAGCTTATCCTCAACAACCAACATACGGAATACATCACTGCTTTATGACTAAGATACCCTGATGCAAAAAATCGACTATATCTCAAAAAGTTGAATAGAACTACCATGTCAAGCTCTGCTAAACCTATAGCAAACTTCAAGATGCTTATACTAGCGAACCAAAACATGTATATATTTTTGGCACAAAAAGATGAAACCTAATCACCATGAGTATGCTCACCAAATTTCGTGCGATTTTGAGTTTGTGAATGGAGGGGTGTCAATGACGCCCTCGATGAAGCAGCAACCTGCTCTGAAACCAATTGTTAGAGTTTAAGGTCTGCGAAAGCATGCAAACAACACAAGGAAGAAGAAGAAGAATCTTGGAGCACAACACACAATACTGAATGTGTTACCACTAGAATATACAAAGATAAGTGACCCATTAGGGTGATATGTGTATATACAAGGGGGGGAACCTCCTAAAGAGGGAAAAAAGTGCCTTGATGGTCCTGGTGTGTTCACACACATCACTACCTAAATATATCAATAGTTTGGTTCTCCACAAGAGCTAGATATTTTTTAAAACATGAACACTTCATCTTTATGTTTCATGAAGTACAAGATATTCCATCTATTGCATCATCTATGAATGACACATAATACCCTGATTCGAAGATTGAAGGCTCCTTATTGGGTCCCCATACATCTGTGTGGACCAACTCCAATAGGTCCCCATGAATGTAGCCTTTCTTGGTGAAGGGTTGATTGTTTGACAACTCTTTCACCTATGTGAGCTAATCTCTTGTGCCAAATCTCTAACTCTAATAGAGTTTGGGTGCCATAGTTCAACAATGCAATGTTCTTGGTGTCTTGGAGTTTAAAGATGAACAATCTACCTGATTTAAGTCCTCTTGCTACCTTCTTGAATTCCTTATGTGGGTCCTCAACAAATGCTCCATGCTTGTTTTGATATATTTCAATAGTGTTGTGTGTGAACATACTTAGGACTGCTCGGGCACTTTTTTCCCTTTTTAGGAGGTTTTTTCCCTCGCTTGTATATATGCCTATAATCCTAATGGGTCACTTATCTTTCTACATTCACTTGGTAATACATTCAATATTGTGTGTTGTGTTCCAAGCTTCTTCTTCTTCTTCTTCTTCTTCTTCTTCTTCTTCTTCTTCTTCTTATTCTTCTTCTTCTATGTGTTGTTTCTGTGCTTCGTAGACCTCAAACTTCAACAATTGGTATCAGAGTAGTCATCGCTTCATCTACGGCATCATCGGCACCCCTTTAGTCACATTCTCAACATCGTACGAAAATTGGTGAGCATATCCAAAGCAATTAGGAGTTCAAAATTGCTTCACTTTTTGGTGTCAAAATTTTGATATGAGATCACTTTGGCCTTTGAACACACTATCAAAGTGCCTGCATAGGCAATTTTGTCCTTTTCTGCCAAACACATATATAGGTTTTTAGTTCAGCAATACAAGCACCTCAAAGTTTGCTACAAGTATAGCAAAGCTCAACAAGGTAGTTTTGTTCAACTTTTTGAGATACAGTAATTTTTTTGCATCAAGGTATTTTATTTAATGGCCATGGTTGAAAGCAATGATGTATTCCATACATTGGCTGTTGAGGACAAGTTGGATGGTACCAATTACCCATTATGGGCATATATGATGCATCATTTATTGGTGCAAAAGGATTCTGGGATATTGTGTAGGGCATTAAAAATGACCTACTACACCTGAGAATACAATTATTGAAGATGATGCACATGGCATTGAAGATGATGATCTTCAGGTTTCTGTTCGTGTTGCAGTTCCTATTGCACCTACTATAGAGCAACTTCGTTGGGATGGTAGAGATGCTCAGGCACACGCATCGATAGCTTTATCTATCAAATGTGCCACTATCCCTCATATTCACTCTTGGAAAACAACAAAGGATGCTTGGGATACACTTACCACTTTGTACCAAGCAAGAAATGAGGCTCGTGTTGCTTACCTCTGGAAACAATTGGAGAGTGAGCATATGAATGAAGGAGATTCTATGGACAACTTTTTTGCTCAAAAGTCAACCTAAAAAATTGTTAATCAAAGCAGTCAAAGCTTAATCAAAGGATGAAAAATCTGGTAAAATGGAAGCACAAGCATGGAAGTAAATGAGTAATGAATCTACTAATTTTTCCATCTTAAATTCCTCCTCAAACTAGGTTTTTTTTCCTAATTTTGTCCCAAAATATTCCTCCTCAAACTAGGTTTTTTTCCTAATTTTATCCCAAAATACACGTAAAAAATGTTGGAATTTAAGAAGCATTTCAAGCTCAAGAGTGTGGAAACATGCCCCAAGTTTCACCTTCCACATCATCCACAATCAAAGGAAGTTAATTTCCATGATTTGGAGGCATCAAAGCATGTTTAGAATAAAAATAAAATTGATTAGATAAGAAATAGGTCACCTCTTAATGTGATTGGACCTCAATTTTTGACATGTATATATTTTTAATTGGTTAGAGAGGTTAGTACATGAAATCCAAAGCTTTTAATGAGTTGTATTATGACTTAGAGTCGTGGAAAAGAGTCCCCAAGCTACTCCCTTGCTTAACCACACCCCATGCTAGCTGTTCGATGCATATTTCACAAAGATTTCATTTCAAGAGTTAGTCTCTATTTTATTGCAAGAAGATCATTCTAGATAGAATAGGTCCATTATGCGTGTTGCAAATCAAGCTTTCTTAGCTAGTGAGGAGGGCAAAGGTAAATGGAACACATCTACTAGTAAGCTGAAATTTGTTAATTTTGCATAGTAAAAAAGGGAAGACAAAGACGAGAAGAAAATAGAAAAGTAGAAACAATTCTTCAAATATTGTAAAGGAAATGATCATGTCATAAAGAGTTGTCCAAAATTGGTTGCAAAAGAGGCAAAGAAGAAAGAGGTTGGAATGGTTGTTGTAGAGGCCTCTACACCTAAAACAAAATCTACTAATCTTGTGTAGAATGAAGAATGGGCATTTACTATTGTTTGCAACTATGAACCATCTTCTCATGAACAATGTATGTCTATAGTAGACTCACATGTTTGGTACTTTGACAGTCGGGCAACCAAATATATTACCTCGCAGCGTAGTTTCTTCAATTCACTTGAGCTTGCCCCTACAAGGAATATTGTCACATGTGCTAACAACTCCTCTTATCCTATAATTAGAGTTGGTAAGATCATTCTAACTAATGTTGATGGTAGTTCTTTCACATTGTCAGATGCGTTATTTGTGCTAAGGATGAAGAAAAATCAATTGTCAGTTTCAGCATTAGCCAAGATCGGCTTAGTTGTCAAATTTTTTTATGATAGATGTATAGTTCATGATCTATAAAATGGCGATGTTATTATTGCTTCTAGAATTTTATATTGTGGGTTGTATATGCTCATAGAATATGCAAAATTTGTCAATAATGGAGTCTCAAGCTATCTCATATGCAAAGCTTTGGCATGCACACTTTGGTCATCGGAATTTTGCTAGTTTGCTATGCCTGCAGAAATCTGAAATGGTATCTTCTCTGCCCGAACTTGAGGCACATGGTGAACATGTTTGTAAAGGCTATCTTTTGGGCAAAATGGAGTGTTCCTCCTTCCCAAAATATGGTTCAGTTCAAGCTACTAAGAAATTGTAGCTTGTTCACAGGGATGTCTGTGGTCCTATGGAGACACCTTCTTTTGGGAACTACCTTTACTTCATGACTTTTATTGATGATTTTTCAAAGCATGCATGGGTGTATCCATTGAACACAAAGTTTGAGTTGTTTATGTGCTTCAAACAATTTTTGGTTTTGGCAAAAAAATTGTTAGCATGTAAAATAGGCACCCTCAGTTCTAATCTAGGGGGGAATACATGTCTTCTAATTTTAATGCATTTATGGATGAACATGGGATAAAACATCAATGTATAATGCTACATACACCTCAACAGAATGGATTTGCTAAAATAAAGAATAGGTCTCTCATGGAGATGGTGAGGTGCATGGTCAAAAGTCAGGTTTTACCACATAGCTTTTGGCTTGAGGTTGTTATGTGTGCAACATATGTACTTAATAGATGTCCCACCAAAGCATTATAATCTATCACTCCATATGAGGCTTGGCATGGCCGCAAGCCATATGTTGCTCATTTGCATGTCTTTGCTTATCTAGAATATGCATTAGTGCTGAACAACAATGCAAGAAATTAGATGATAAAGCAGTGAAATGTCTTTTTGTTGGGTATAGTTTTGAAAGCAGAGGCTATCATTTGTATCATCCACATAATAAACACATTTTGGTCATTCGTGATGTTGCTTTTGTGGAAGATGCAAATCAGCCATCACTTTCATGACTTAGCTCCAAAGATGTGAATGACACTTTGTTGCCTCTTTTTATAGGTGGATAATCAAGTGTTGGTCCAAATGAGGTGATTTCTCAACCTTTATAGGTTTCACATGATGATGTAGATCATTCCATTTCTGATGTAGATTTACATGATGCACTTGTTGATGAGAGGGTTGATATAGAGGAGGCAAAAGATATGCCCAAATGGCTGATGCATATTTTGCGAGATAGCAAATTAGATGCATCTCTATCATATCGTACTCATTCAGGTTCTCATAGTTCTTTTTTTGCATTAGATTGCTATGCAATGGCTACCTCTAGTCATTATGATGAGGATGAGCTTGTTTCTTTTGATGAAGCACAATACTAAAAAAAAATGGATGGTTGCTATGCAATCAGAATATGATGCTATTATGAAGAATGGTACTTGGTCTTTATGTGCTTTTCCTCTGGGAAAAAAGGCGATTGACACTAAATGGCTATACAAGATTAAGCATAAGCCTAATAGAATAGTTGACAGGTATAAGGCTAGGCTTGTTGCAAAAGGTTATGCTCAAGATAGAGGCATTGATTTTGATGAGAACTTTGCTCGCACATAATGAATGACCATCATTCGTAGCATTTGTGCACTTGAAGATCATCATGGTTGGAATGTATATTAGTTGGACATTAAAACTACATTTTTGAATGGGGACTTCTAGTTGTGAGGCTGAGTATAGGGTAGCTTTCACAACAATTGTTAATTGTGTGTGGCTCAGACACCTTTTGGTTGATTTGGGTGTTGGTCAATCTTCTACCACCACCATCTTCACTGACAGTCAAGGCACATTTCCAATTGCAAGGAACCTTGTGCTCCATGCTTGCACAAAGCACATTGAGGTGCATTATCATTATGTCAGGGAGAGGTTCTTTGCTGGGGAGATCAGTTTCGCATATGTGCCCACACAAGATAACATTACAAATCTCTTCACAAAGGCTTTGCTCAAGAGAACTTTGAAGCTTTCCTCAAAGCTTTGGGCCTACTTCCTTTTGTGGATTGATCTCTTTCCACATAGCTTGGCACTTCCTTATACATAAGTGCCAACTCCTTGTTCATTGCATCACTCCCAAGGGAGATTTGTTGATATATTTAAATAGTAATGTGTCTGAATATACTTAGGATCTTCAAGGGTACTTTTTTCCCTCTTTAGGAGGTTTTTTTTCTTTGGCTTTATATATGCATATAACCATAACGGGTCACTTACCTTTGTACATTCACTTGGTAATACATTCAATATTGTGTGTTGTGCTCCGGGCTTCTTCTTCTTCCTTGTGTGTGTGTGTATATATATATATATATATATATATATATGTATATATATATATATATATATATATATATATATATATATATATATATATATATATATATATATATATATATATATATATATATATATATATATATATACATACATACATACATACATATAATTCCAAGATTTCAAAAGGATATTATGACAAGGTGATCGCTTAGTTCCAGAATTTGCATCGAGCTTTATAAATATGTTACAAGGATCTACATATCAAGAAGACTATCTAGCTAATCGATTTCAAATGAGATAAAGGATTGTTTACTTTACATGTCTTAAGTAAATAATTTAGATGAGGCTATCAAGCAAGTATTTCAATGTGAGAATCAAGCATTCAAGGACAACCAAGTTCAAGATGAAGATGCACTCAAGAATGAAGATGGCATTTCCCAAGTTTCTCAACCATCAATATTTGAGGACCGATTAAGTGCAGCCACTGATGTGAAGAATATTCATGAAGATTAATTTATCAACCAATTTCAATGGGGCTTTTGTGAGGTTGTGAAGGTTCTCATGTTAACCATACCCAAGGTAAATACTTTGAATAAATTCATGAATCAAGCAATTGAGTGTGATAAGAGGTTGCTTAAGAGAAAGCAAGAGAAGAAAACTTCTATTAGAGATCAAGAATACAAGTTTACATATGTTCGTCAACAACATATGCTGGAAGAAACTCAACCAAAACCCATGCAGTTGGATAACATATGGGTCAAGAGACTTACACCAAAGGAAAGGAAACATTGGAAAGACAATGGATTATGGATTTATTATGGAGATCATCATCATATGATATTCAAATGTCCCGAAAGGAAGAAAGAACTTGGAATTAGGACTTCCACGATGTCGGAAAGATTTCCACCTTCCAGTTGACGTCCAAGAAAACTAAAACATTTTTATTGGTTAACTCTAATCCCTCTTTAACACTGTTGACTTGATCTATTTTCTCTCTGAATACTTGTAGGTACAAAGTTATGAAGTTTAATATAGCCACATTAGGGTTTACCCTAATTGCACATTGAAATGTGTGTTTGTACCCATTCAAGCATGGGGCATGGGTATAAAACTCTAGGGTTATATATATTTATGAGTGTTTATGTAAGAATGATAGTGCTAAGTACATTAATATGAGGGTTCCAAAGGGTTCCAAAGTGTGTTTGTGTGTGTAGGTTGAGTGTGTGTGAATATTAACATTAATCTAATGTGTTAAAACATTTGAATCAATAAATGTATGTTTATAGTTAATTAAACTATCTGACATTTTATACATTTATTTAATATAAATTAAATTAAGAATTAATTAACTATCTTAAAAGTGTGTATAAATGTGAACATTAAGGTATTTAATTATATTAAATCCATAGTGTAAACTTAAATTAAATGTATTAATGAATTATTAAAATTATGAACAATTAAATTAAAATGATAAATAAACTGGATAAATAATGAGTGGTGTGTGTGAGTAAGTATTTAAAGAATGGTGCATAAAAGATGTGTATTTAAAGTGAATCAAAGAGTGGTACGAGTGAATGATGCACTTAAAGTGGATAAAATTGAAACTTAAATGAGAGGTATGTGTGAAAGTGGATTAAAGAATGGAGTAAGTGAGTTGTGTGGTTAAAGCTAAATGAAAGTGTGGTGAATAAGTGTGGGCAAAAGTGTGGATGAGGGAATAAAGCAAAATCTAAAAGAGTGGTAGGCTTATGTCACTTTCTGTATATATATATGTGTATGTTGTGCTAATTCTCTCCTAATGTTTTTTGCATGTATTTTCCTTATCCCTTCTCTTAGAGAGTGATTGCTTCTTTTCTTTTCTTTCCGACTCTTATGATTAGAGAGAGATTGTGTGTTTTTTCCTCCCCTCCTCTGTAGAGAGATATGCCATCCTCTTGACTTTTGCTCGACGTATACATAGATAGAGCAAGATTAGCTTTTCTCTTGGCGCGTATTTCTGAGAGGGAGAGTGAGAGAAACAGGAGATTTCCTGGCTAAATTTCTTTCGGCTGCAGGCCTTGATGTGCACTCTCTACAGGAGGCTAGAGATGCAGATTTTTGTTTTGTTTAATGCCCATTTAGGTGTTGTACGAAAAGATGAGGCGGCTTCTGGCTATTGTCATCACATGACAATAGAGGGGAGAGAGAGAGAGAGAGAGAGAGAGAGAGAGAGAGAGAGAGAGAGAGAGAGAGAGAGAGAGAGAGAGAGAGAGAGAGAGAGAGAGAGAGAGAGAGAGAGAGAGAGAGAAAGAGAGAGAGAGAGAGAGAGAGAGAGAGAAAGATAGAAAGAGAGAGAGAGAGAGAGAGAGAGAGAGAGAGAGAGAGAAGATGCTAATTGCTGACGTGCGGATATAGGAGGAAGCGACGAAGGGGAGAGAGAGAGAGAGAGAGAGAGAGAGAGAGAGAGAGAGAGAGAGAGAGAGAGAGAGAGAGAGAGAGAGAGAGAGAGAGAGAGAGAGAGAGAGAGAGAGAGAGAGAGAGAGAGAGAGAGAGAGAGAGAGAGAGAGAGAGAAAGAGAGAGAGAGAGAGAGAGAGAGAGAGAGAGAGAGAGAGAGAGAGAGAGAGAGAGAGAGAGAGAGAGAGAGAGAGAGAGAGAGAGAGAGAGACAGAGAGAGAGAGAGAGAGAGAGAGAGAGAGGTAGAGAGAGAGAAAGAGACGGAGAGAGAGAGAGAGAGAGAGAGAGAGAGAGAGAGAGAGAGAGGGAGAGAGAGACAGAGCGAGAGAGAGAAAGAGATAGAGAGAGAGAAAGAGAAAGAGAGAAAGAAAGAGAGAAAGAAAGAGAGAAAGAGAGAACTTAATGGATTGATTTAATTAATTATTATATGTAAAAAACATATAGTTTAGTTGGAAGTCTGATTATGTTATATGCATGTGTCTAGATGGAATTAGATGCATAAGTAGACATATGCATATTTGAAATGTGCATGAAAGCATATGAATGATAGGTAAGGGTGTATATGCATAGTGATGTATGTGTGCAAATGCATGTTTGTATGCATGAACTTAGTATGTATGAACTAGGTGTTAGCATGTGCATATGAATGAGTATATATTAACATATGTGATAATGTATGCATTACTATGCATTATAATATGTTAGTATGCATATATAAATGTGTCTTAGCATATATGAGATGTGTATTAACATGTTTGGGCATACATTAGATGCATGAATACATAATATGGTTGTATGTATATCATGATGGTAAATGCATGTGATTGAGGTATATAGAATATATATATATAGTATATTGCATGTCGTATGTGTGTAATGTGGAGATCTATATGCATACTTTTAAGTGATGTGTGCATATTCATGATCTGATATGATGCATGTGAAGGTATGCCATGAGCATGTGTGGTAGCAGGTATAAGTATGTGATTATGTTAGCATGTGAATGTGCATTAGCATGAGTATAAAGAGTGTATGTATGATGTGAATGCATGAGTGTGTAAAGCATGTGCATTCAAGAGAGAGTGTGTAAGCATATGAATGTGTACATTTGCAAATATGGATTAAGTGTATTTGTGCATGTGTATGCATGTGAGTGGATGCATATGCATATTAGGTACATGTATGCATGTTATTGGAAGTGAACATATATGTGTGTCCATATGCATATGAGTGTGTATGAGCATGAATTCATGTAAGTGCATGGGAGTATACATGTAGATATAAAAGAATGTATGTGCATTAAAAGTAATTCATAAGAAATAAAAATGTTTATGATTTCTCATTAAGATATACATATGTTTTGCCTAATGATTTTTGGAGACATTGAAGGAAAGAGTATTGAAGGAAGAGTTGATAAAGATTGAAGAAGAGTATCAAGCCATTACATGATCAAAGAATAGGACCTGCTCATTCATAGCTTCACCCACCTTTCTAGATCCAATTTAAAGCTCGCATTTATATTAGCCGTTTACATCATTATCTTTGTATAGGTTTCATTAGAACTCTACATCATTTTAGCAAAGTTTATCACTTAGAAAGGTTTAGCATTAGCTGTACTATTCTTATCACATTCATTAATTCATTTACGATTTTCCATTGATCTACATTTCTGATGTCCACAAAGCATTTAGTTGTGTCCGAAAGTATTGAAACTAGAATTGAGTCTGAAGAGGTAGAAGTAGAAGAAGTCATTAAAAAATCAAATTACTAAAGAATCTTTAGTTTCAATATCCTACGATCATTGTTTAACAAAGTTTTTAACTTTATTTTCCATTGCATCTCCTGAACCACAGAGTAAAGAAAATTTATTTCTGCCACCTCTAAATAGACGTACTCAGCCTAAACCAATTGAAAACAAAGTAGATGAGATTATTAAAGAACACATAACCGAAGAATCATTAATTTTACAATCATATCAAGATGCTATTCCTAGGTATAGAGTAGCTCAACTATACGGTCCATAAATGCATAGATTGTTAGGCATTCCTCATTAGTTAGTTTGAGATATTTATTACTTCTTTCATAACTAAAGTAACTAGAGTTGTTTGAACTCCATTTACCCTATCCTTCAAGTACAATTAAACCACCTGAGTTTGCTTCAAACACCCTGCGTGTGCCGATCGATTTGGCGGATGACTTGATCCATCATCCGAGCATCTACACTACCCAACAATGATCACCATTCCATAGCAAAAGAATCATCATTAGAGTCAAAAGGTGAATACATCCCATCATGAGAATCATACATTCGATTATGCACCTAGGTATACTACAAACTATTTCCAATTTCATCATGGATATCCATCATCATCATGTTCTAATACCGCATACCAGGAAATCTACAAAGATCAAGAGCTATGAGGATTCAAGTCTAATAATATCTTAATGGGGGTGGGCTTAGTTAATGAATTCTTGTGCCACATTTCTTCTTTTATCTTCTTCATTCTTGCTAATGGGGGCTGGGCTTAGTTAACCTTGAATGATGAAGAGGTTAGATCCATAAGAAGTGAAGTCTTGAGAACTCGTCAAAGGGTTATAAGCAAAGCCATTGAAAAATGCATGGGGCTCTATTTTTGAGATGTTAAGGCATGCATGTAGCACATGAAATAAGGAAGGGTACATGAGGCACAGATACCAAACAAACACACAAGAATAACCAAGACATGCAAAAAACAATGTTTGAAGAAAAGGGTATAATAGAGAAGTTGTTTTCTACATAAATACTTTTTTTTTCTTTTGAGGATTGACATGAAGCTTCATGTGCTTTGGTAGGCCTCAAACTCCAACATATATATTTTGGTAGTGATATGTGTGAGCACACTTATAGACTTGTGAAACTCATTGCTCTCTGTATGGTTTAGCTAAATACATCAATTAACTTGCTTTATTTAGCTATATACTTCAGGTAGATGTGTGAAAAAGCTCTTTGGTCAGTTCATACTAGGTTGTGAGCTGTGAACATTTTTTTGTGACCTTCAATTCCCAAAATAGAAGGTTTCTTCAGCTCTTGTGAAGTAGAAGTTATCTATTTTGATGCAAACATTTGACAATGATGTTTTAAAGGTTTTGATGACTCTCTATGCATATTTGGGAAGCCAAAGAAGTATAATAAGCATCCTTGAAGTCACATTGGCTTGTGTAGAGAACGTTTGTTGCAACACCACCTCATCTCTACACATATTCCATCACCCCTTCATAGTGCTATCAAAGCAACTAAGCATCATGGGGGATGAATTCCCCTCATCTATTGGCAAACTAGATCAAGGCAATTACTCAACATGGTCACTCATAATGGAGGCATATCTACAAGGAAGTAATCTCTATGTTTACATATCTGGAGATGAGATAATGCCAATACTTAGACGTAGGGCCAACCAACACAAGAGGAGAAGGAAAGGTTAAGTGCATGGTGCTCAAAGGATGCTTTGGCAAGATCATAGATTCTCAACTCTATCTCTGATTTTTTACTTCAACACATTAGGAATTGCAAGACATCTCAAGAAACATGGGATGCTCTTGAAGCATTCTTTTCATCAAGCAACAAGGCAAGGAAGAATCAATTATGGATGGAGTTTACAACACTAAAGAAGATGCCCAAGCAAAGTACCACGATGAAGGACATTTAAGACCAGTTTGAAAGCATCGAAGAAGTCATTGATGAAGAAAAAATAGTGAGGCAAGTCATCAATGGTATGAAGGTTGACGACAAATGGGAATCCTTCACCATAGCTATGGATCTTTACATGGACATGCAAGTTCCTGGTTTCAACACCCTCATGGGACAATTGTTCACACATGAAGCAAAGCTTATGAAGAATGAAGACAACAAAAAGGTAACCAATCCTTTGCTCTGTATACAGATAAGAATAAAAGCAAAGATAATAAAGGCAAGGTTAAGAAGTCTGATGATGAAGTACTTCTCAAGCCAACTTTGTAGGTAGAAGTAGAGGTTCAAGAGGAAGAGGCAAAGGAGGTAAACAAGGTAGGGGGAGGCTCAAGGATCATCACCCTGTGCCATATGTGGTCTAACCAATCATATTACTAAGAATTGTTTCAAGAACCCAAGAAACCAAAGAGGAAGAGGATACAACAGAGGAGGCTATGGAAGCTCGAGAGGAAGATTCAACAACTCTTATGGGTACAATAACAACTCATACAACAATAACAATTACTAAGTTGGATATAAATGGAGTAGAGACTACAACAACTATACATATGATCAATCTCAAGAAGATCACTTCTTCTCATGAACATGATTATGAAGGAAGGTAAATAAGATGAACATGTGTTTTATATAGACTCGGGATGCTCAAATCATGTGGCAAGCAATGTAGCTCTACTCAAATTTGGAAGGCTCCCCGAATAGACATGAAGTCCAAATTAGAGATGACATAAGGCATCCAATTGAAAATGTAGGTAATGTGAAGACTCCAGATGGTAATATGAACTTATTAAGCAAAGTACTCTCTGTACCTACTATTACCAAGAACCTCATCATTGTTGGACAAATTCTTGAGAAGGGATTGCAGGCTAGATTCATCAAGCTCTTGATATCCATCATGCCTGACACTGATGTGATGTGGTAGTCTTGCCAAAATGTTAGGGGAGCACTAGATTGTGCCCTCTAAATAGACTAGACAATATTTCAAAACTCTACTTCTGATTACAAGATCACCCACGCAAGGGAGATGATACAATAATATACAACTATGCAAGAAGCCCTGCAACCCAGGATGGATATGTATGAATAACTGGACTAGAAAAGATACAAGAGATCCCATGCACGAACGTCGTAGGTATGAAACAAGATATCTCAATTACAGGAACTCCCTTGAGGGAGATCAACTTTGATACAATAAATAGTTGGAAAAGATATCCTAGTATTCGATTATAAGAGGATAAGATGGGTTATTTGCCTACTTTTGTTGTACCAAATGATGTAGAGTCATGTGAAGGATGTCTTGCAGGAAAGCTTCATAAATTTCCTTTCAAGAAGCATGGGTACATCACAACCATAAGGAAGTTGCAGATCATACATTCAAATTTGAATGGTCTGATGAGAACATATTCTATTCAAGGTTTCAAGTACTTTTTTACTTTTATTGATGATTTCTCAAAATATTCATGGATTTATGGTCTTAAAGTGAAGTCAGAGGTTTTTCCTACTTTTAAGAAATTCCTAGCTATGGTTGAAAATGAAAGTCAGTCAAAGATCTAGATTTTGAGAAGTGATAGAGGAGGAGAGTACATGTCTAAAGACTTTAAATATTTTCTTGAAGACAAAGGTATCTCTCATCAACTCACTATTTCTTATATGCTAGAACAAAATGGTGTTGCAGAGAGAAAGAATAGGATACTTGTGAGATGATGCATAGCATGATGTCATCCAAAAAGCTTTCTCCCAAGTTTTGGTTTGATGCAGTACATACAACTAATCACATTCTGAATAGATCTTCCACAAAATCTTTGAATGTCATTACACCTTATGAAGCTTATTATGGGAAGAAACCCAATGTGAGTTACTTTAAAGTTTATGGTTCTCGATCTTATGTTCACATTGGGAAGAAGGATTGTGATAAGCTTGATGTAAAAGCCATTAAAAGTTTTCTTTACTGGTTATGTAATTGAAAGAAAAGGATACAGATTCCATGTTCTAGATATAGGTTATATCCTACTCTCACACAATGCATATATTGCAAAAAAGTTAGCTTTATGATAAGAAGGAAGAGATTCCAGATTTCATAAATGCAGATGACTATGCATTTTTCGGAAGGAATTTGGATTCTTATATTCAGCCATACAAGGGGGTGATGAACCTTCTCAAACCCTAAAAGATGCACTTGATAAAGGTGAAGAGATAATTTCATTACCTACATCAGTACCTAGTCCATCATCAATACCTCTTGAAGTTCCAACTTAGGAAGTTGTAGAAGGTTCTAGAGTTTCAGAAGAAAGAGATACTAAAGAACCAAAAAGGATTCCACCACTTATCAAGAATAGGCCAAAGTGGTTATATCAATCCTAGAAGGAAATTGGTATAAAGGAATACATTTGAAGAACTAGAAGTCAAACAAGGAGACAACAAACAGTCTAGGTAAATTATGTAGAACATCTTGAGATTCATAATATTTTAGCACTTGATTTAGTTGAGAATGAACTAGCTAGTGTTGATGATATGATAATGATAGGTCCCAAGAATTCAGACCTTCAATATTTTAAAGCACATTTTGAGCATACATTTGATGTAAATAAATTAAGTATTTTGCATTATTAGCTTAGGATTGAGTTCAATGACAAACATGAGTGTATCTAGATGATGCAATAGAAATACATTGAGAAATTATTGGAAAGGTTTGAGATGATAGATTCCAAGCCTATCTAGATACCTATGGATGTCAATGTGTCATTATAGATGGAAGTAGATTCAGAACCATTTGATGCTACATTATATAGTCAACCACTTGATTGTTTGATATATCTATGATATATGCATTCAGACATTTAGTTCACAATTTCTCAAGTATCCAAGTTCATGCACAATCAGCTCAAGATTAAGTGGAAATCAATTAAGAGATATATTCATAGAGATCCAAAGTTTTGCAGGTTACCATTATGACATTGAAGGGGGGATTGTTGGAGACAATGTCAAATTCTAGCATATGTAGTATATGCTCTAGCTCCCTCTTCAAAAAATGGCACCGGGCAATATGACTTTCACCCAGGAGACTCGGGTTCAAATCTTGATCACAGTGCAATGACAAAATCGTTTTTGTTCACAAAGATGCCTTTTTGGGCATCGATTTTTGTGGAGCTTTAGTGATTGAAAATTGATCATAGATTTTTGTTTTGTGTAGATATGAGAAGAGCTCATCATGGAGTTTAGGTCCTATATAATTAAGACCTTGGATCACTTCATAATTATCTTCTCTAGCTAGAGCATTAGCTCAATGCAAGGAGATCAAGGAGGAGACATTGGAGGAGATCTTGGAGGGAGAGTTTCTACAGTCTTTGAGGAGTTGTGATCTACATCTAGAGACATCTAGAGGAGTTTGTGTCAGCCAACATATTGTGAATAAAACAAGTCTACATCTATCCTCACTTGTTCATTCACTAGTTTTTTATTTTTGAATAATCAGAATTTGGCTTTGCTATAAAACAATTCTAAACTATTCATATTCTCCATATTCTCACACATGCACACACTCCATACCTCTTAGGCATACAATTTCTTGTATCTAGTTTCTATTTTTGCCTAGATTTAGATATTGTCAATTTTTATCATATTCACACATTTTAATTTGACATCAAACTATAAGATAGTGTAGGTGAGCATCCTAGCTTATCCTACACTTTGAAAATCTTGTCTATTCTCTCTCTATCTCTCACTCATCTCCTTTTGGGTATTAAGGTGTGTATACTAAGGTTCATATGTTGGAAGATCCTGTAAACCTATGATTTATATTGTTATTGAGGAGCACCCACCTCCAACAGAATACTCCTTCCATGATTTTGATTCCTGTCTCCTAGAGAGAGGGACCAAAAAAGAAATCACCACTAGATACACTCTTGAGGGTGGTAGAGAGAAGGAATAGGACAATTGTGGAGGTTGCAAGATCAATGATCAATGAAAAGAAACTCCCCAACTACTTGTGGGTAGAGGCAATATCAACATCTAAATATCTAATTAATAGACTTTCATCTAAGGTTCTAGATGGTATGACACCACATGAGGCATGGAATGGAAGGAGACCTAGCCTTGATCATTGTAGGATCTTTGGGTGCATTGCATATGCACATGTACCTTCACAAATCAGTGGCAATTGGACCCAAGGTAGAGAAATGCTTCTTCATTGGCTATGACCTTAATTAGAAAGGTTATAGATTGTACAATCCAAGCAAAAAAGGCTTCATTGTAAATAGAGATGTTGTGTTTGATGAAAGCAAATCATGGTTTGAAGATGATTGTAGGAGGATCAAACTACCTTATGACCTAGAGGAGGACTTTCTAACTCTATGCAAGAGGAATAAGCATACACTAGAAGCATCAAGTGATTCAGAAGATGATCAGAAGACTCCAAAAAGAGAAATAAATTCTTGGAACTCTAAAGGCAAAGCCAAAGTGTAGGAGTTGAGAGATGTGGCATAATCCTCTCAACAAACCATTAGAAGATTAACCAGAGAAAAGAAAAAAAAGGGTATGGATATGATAATTCATTGCTTACTAAACATTCAATATATCTAGCGTATGACTCAAAATTTGAAGAGCCTTCATCATATGAAGAAGCCAAGAAAAAGCTAAATGGATGAATGCTATGGAGGAAGAGATAGATGCTTTACAGGGAAATCAAACTTGGGAATTGGTACCCAAGACTCCATCTATGAAAGTCATAGGTGCAAGGTGGATATATAAGGTAAAGAAAAATTTTAATGGATCTATCAGTGGGTATAAAGCAATGCTAGTGGCCAACGGCTATGCATAAACACAATATATTGATTATGAAGAAACAATTTTACCTATTGCAAAGATGCCTACCATTAGGGTACTTATGAGTGTTGCATCCTCCAAGAATTGGAAGATTTATCAAATGGATCTAAAAAATATTTTTTTTGAATGGATGGATATATGAGGAGTTATACATTGCTCAACCTCTTGGTTTTGAAGATACATCATGTCCTGCATATGTATGCGGGTTAAGAAAAATTTTGTATGGTTTGAACCAAGACCTTAGGGCTTGGAATCATAGGCTTGTTACCTACTTGCAAGATAAGGGATTCAATGTGAGCAAAGTAGATCCTTCCTTCTTCATTAAGAGGAACCAATAAGAAGTCATATACCTATGTGTATATGATGATGAAATTATAATAACAAGAAATGATGCTGAAGGAATCAGGAAGATCAAGCTTCATAAGGAGTTTAAAATTAGTGATCTAACTCTACAAACATAAGTCATAGGATTGGAAATAGCAATAGCATATATAGAGAGAGGTATGTGCCTTACTCATAGGAAGTACATCAAATACATGCTTATCAAATTAAAGAGGGAAGACTCCAAGGTTGCCAGTACTCCTATGGAGATGAATGTGAAGTTAAGTGCTAATAAGGGTGAGAAAGTTGAGGATGTAACTAGCTATCAAATTCTAGTTGGTTGTTTGAACTATGCAACTCTAACTAGAGTGGAAATTTGCTATATATTAAGTGTCTTAAGTTAGTTCATGCATACTCCAAGGAAACCTCACATGGAAGCAACCAAAAGAATCCTCAAATACCTAAAGGGAACAATCAATGAAGGTTTGTATTATCCTTATATATCTGATATAGACATCAAGCTATTTTCTGATGCAGATTGGG
Source organism: Ceratopteris richardii (assembly GCA_020310875.1). Taxonomy (NCBI): domain Eukaryota; kingdom Viridiplantae; phylum Streptophyta; class Polypodiopsida; order Polypodiales; family Pteridaceae; genus Ceratopteris; species Ceratopteris richardii. The sequence goes on along the minus strand of CM035413.1, from coordinate 96,759,029 downwards.
CAGGTTCTAAAGATGATAGGAGAAGCACATCTGGATACCTCACCTTTGCACGTATAAAGTTGATTTCATGGTCTTCAAACAAGCAACCTACTATGCCACTCTCATCAATTGAGGCTGAATATTGAGGACTTGCAAATGCCTCAGAACGTAATTTGGATTAAGACCTTGTACTCTGATTTAGGTCTTAAGTAATCTACTCTTCATATCTTTGGGGATAATATTAGTTCATTGCCTCTAGCTTCTAACCCAATCTATCATGCCAAGACTAAACACATAGAAGTGCATTATCATTATGTTAGGGAAAAGATTCCAAGTAAGGAGATTCAATTATCATATGTGCCAACTCATCAACAATGTGTAGATATGATGATAAAGGGATGGAATGAAGCTAAATAGATTCAAATCGATGATTGGATTGTAAGAGATTTTGAAGGATTGAAGACTCAAGCTTCATAGGGATTTTTTTGGTACAATTAACAAGCCTAAGAGTTTTTGTCAAACTTCTTGGATTACTCTCACCTTTCATCACATAACACATGAGAAGTTATCCTTGTAAAGGTTCAAAGATTAATCGTTGGACTTATCTTAGATAATTATAAAAGGCCAAAACGAGTTGGAATCTCCTAATAATAGGAAGCTAACTACATGAATTTTGTTATTTTGAATAAAAGTGATATCATCCCAAAATCTCGGATAACTTTTAGGTAAATCAATCTCATTCAAATTCAAATTCATGCATAAATACATCCTCTTCAAGTTGCAAGATAGATCGAGCTATTTTGAGAGCTTTGGATTGAGAGTTTGAGCCTGCACTGTACTCACTACAAGTAAGAATATTCTTCCATGTCTCCCATGTATCATCATACACATTTTGATTCATTTACCTTGAGTAGTCATTCTCTGTATGTTGTTATAGTACATTGACATACAAAGTGAACTTTTTTTGTCTATTTATCTATATATGAGTATCCAATTGCTATGGTTTCACTTGTATCGGTTAGAGTGGAGTGTCACGTATCTAGATATCAAGTCTTATCACCATTGGATCATTAGTTCTCAAGATATGAATGATAGAAGTTGATTGTGTCACATTTCACCTTGAACTTGAAAATTCAGGGTGACCCCTAGACTTGTTAAACTCTTTGCTCTTTGCATGGTTTAGCTAAATTCATCAAATAAATAGATTTATTTAGCTATAAACTTCAATTATATGTGTGCAAAAGCTCTTTGGTCAATTCATACCAAGTTGTGAGCTCTGAGTAATTTTTCTATGATCTTCAATTCCCAAAAGAGAAGGTTTCTTCAACTCTTGTGAAGTAGAAGTTATCTGTTTTGATGCAAATGTTTGACAATGATGTTCAAAGGACTTGATGACTATCTATGCATATTTGGGAAGATTAAAAAGTATAGTAAGCATCTTTGAAGTCACATCGGCTCTTGTAAAGCAAGTTTGTTGCAACACCACCTCATCTCTGCACATATGCCATCACCTCTTCACAATGCCTACTTGGAGCAAGCACATCATCAAGTAGTTATGTGATCATATGTTACTTAAAGGATCCAATCAAGTTAAGTGAAAGACCTTATAGGAAACTTCTTGAGATTATGCACTAATAGGCAATCAACTATATAGATGAGGTCGAGACAATTTCTTAAATTTATCATACATGAAGACGATTACTTACAAATTCTAGATATGGCACATGTTTGTGTAGTTAGAGGCCACTTCTTCCTAGAGAGAGTTGAAAAAATGATCTTAATTGTAGGACTCCACTAGCCCGTTTTGCATTAAGATACCAAATTTGTCAAGAGATGTGATGCCTATCAAAGTGAAAAATATCCGATACGAAGGGATGACATGCCCCTAAGTCCCATGATTAGTAGTAGAGCATTTGCTAAGTGGGGCATAGACTTTGCAAGTCCAATTAGTCCCCCACCATGTAGCTCTCATGTGGAATATATAATTGTGGCTATTGACTATCTTAAAAAATGGGTCCAAGCTAAGGGAACAACCAAGAATGATGTGAAAACTATGACTTGATTTTTGGTTTGAAAGTTTTTTCACTCAGTTTGGTATGCCAATTTTTTTTTTTTGATAGGAAAACATTTTATTAATGGATTGAATGCATGCTTGCTAGAAAAATATTTATTTTTCCACAATAAGTCTACATCACACCATCCCCAAGCAAATGGACAAGCAGAGAGTTCCAAGAAAGTGTTGCGCATGGTGTTGACAAAGCGAGTTTACAATGGACGATTTGATTGGGAAAAGAAACTTCATCATACTACTTGAACATAAAATGTGGAATACAAGATATCTATAAGTGCCACACCCTTCAATCTTTTCCATAGATGGAGTGTCATACTCCTTATCGGCTTCCTAGTTCCAACTTTGATAATCACATGGGTTTACCAATGAATTGGTCATAAACTCTCTCTTTTAGTGGATGAGTTGGAGAAACTTCAAGAGGCACATCATTTGTGTAAAAATATGGCTTTATAAAGCTAAACTTATGGACTCTAAGGTTGAGAATGTTGGAAATAACCCTTGGGTTTTGGGTAAACCCTTGAATTTATGTATTTCTAATTGAAGGGTTTTGACCCTTAGGGTTGATTTTCCTAAGGGTATGGTATTTAGCCCTTAGGGAAGCCTCTCAATCTTTTGGACTTGCACATACAAGTTTGAGAGATATCCTTTTAGAATTCATATGAAGGTCATGTGATTCCATGTGATTTCCACGGTGAGAAGCCCTTGGATTAGCATCCATTTGGCAACAATGCTTGGAAAGCTCTCCTCACATTTCCCCCCATGGTTTAGAGTTAGATATATGGATGGTTTTGGTTGGGTGGATACATGCATCCCTCACCCCCTTGTCAGCTTGGATTATGTTTTAGAGAAGCTATGCTATATCACCTTGTTAGTCTTTACATTACTTGTTTCTCAATAGTGGTATTCAAAGCCCTTTTTGAATCTTGGCATATAAGTTATGATGCTACCTTGCATGAGTCTCTTTGTCTATGAAAAAAGATGAGGTCTTGAGCATATTAGAAATGTGGGAACAAGCCCCTAAGAAGCCTCCATGAGTTAAATACGTGCCCAAGAATGGATCCCTTCACACAAGGGGCTGGGTGAACCCTTAGTTTGTAAAGATGATAGGAGAAGCACATCTGAATACCTCACCTTTGCAGGTACAAAGTTGATTTCATGGTCTTCAAAGAAGCAAGTAACTATGGCACTCTCATCAACTCAGGCTGAATATAGAGGACTTGCAAATGTGACTCAGAATGCAATGTGGATTAAGACCATATACTTTGATTTAGGTTTTAAGTCATCTACTCTTCATATCTTTAGGGACAATACTACTTCAGCATCTAGCTTCTAACCCAATCTATCATGCCAAGACTAAACACATAGAAGTGCATTATCATTATGTCATGGAAAAGATTACAAGTAAGGAGATTCAATTATCATATGTGCCAACTCATCAACAATCTATCGATATGATGATAAAGGCATTGGATGCAATCAAGCTAAAAAGATTCAAATAATGATGATTGGATTGCAAGAGATTTTGATGGATTGAAGACTCAAGCTTCTTAGGCTTGAGGGGGAGTTGTTGGTACAATTAAGAATCCTAAGAGTTTTTTGTCAAAATTCTTGGATTACCTTTCATCACATAACACATGATAATTTATCCTCGTACAAGTTCAAAGGTTAATCCTGCGACTTCTCTCAGATAATTGTAAATTCAAATTCATGCATAAATACATCCTCTTCAAGTCACAGGATAGATCGGGCTATTTTGAGAGCTTTGGACTGAGAGTTTGAGCCTCCATTGTACTCATTACAAGTAAGAGTAGTCCTCCATATCTCCGATGTATCATCATACACATTTTGATTCGTTTATCTTGAGTAGCCATTCTCTGTATGCTCCTACATTATATTGATGTGCAAAGTGAATTTTTTTGTCTATTTATCTGTGTATTCCAATTGATATAGTCTCACTTGTATCAACCAGAGTGGAGTTTTATGTATCTAGATATCAAGTATCATCATCATTGGATCATTAGATCTCAAGATATGAATGATAGAAGTTGATTGTGTCTGCACTTCACCTTGCTCTTGATAAGTCAGGGTGACCCCTAGACTTGTTAAACTCATTGCTTTCTGTATGGTGTAGCTTAATTCATCAAATGAATTGATTTATTTAGCTATACATTTCAATTATATTTGTGCAAAATCTCTCTAGCCAATTCATACCAGATTGTGAGCTCTAAATAATTTTTTTGTGACCTTCAATTCCCAAAATAGAAGGTTTCTTCAAGTCTTGTGAAGTAGAAGTTATTTGTTTGATGAAAACATTTGACAATGATGTTTCAAAGGACTTGGTGCTTATCTATGCACATTTGGGAAGCTAAAGAAGTATACTAATCATCTCTAAAGTCACATTTGCTAGTGTAGATCAAGTTTTTTGCAACACCATCTCATCTCTGTACGTATTCCATCACCTCTTTACAATGCCTACTTGAAGCAAGCACATAATCAAGTAGTTATATGATCATATGTTACTTTAAGAATCCAATCACACAAAGTAAAAGAACTTAGAGGAAACTTCTCGAGATTATGCAATAATAGGCAATCAACTATATAGATGAGGTCGAGACAATTTCTTAAAGTTGTCATAAATGAAGAAGATTACCTACCAATTCTAGAGATGGCACATGTTCGTGCAGTGAGAGATGTGAAAAAATGACTTTATTTGTAGGACTCTACTAGCCCACTTTGCATTAAGATACCAAGTAATTTGTCAAGAGATTTGATACCTATCAAAGAGAAAAATATCCGATACGAAGGGATGACATGCCACTAAGACCCATGATTAGTAGTAGAGCATTTGCTAGGTGGCTCATAGACTTTGAAAGTCCAATAAGTTCCCCACCATGTAGCTCTCATGTGGAATATATAATTTTGGCTATTGATTCTCTTAAAAAATGGGTTTTGGATAAGACAGCAACTAAGAATCATGTGAAAACTATGGTCTGATTTTTGTTTGAAAATGTTTTCACTCAGCGTGGTATTCCAATAAACATTCTTGGTGATTTAGGAACACATTTTATTAATGGATTGAATGCATGCTTGCTAGAAAAATCTTTATTTTTCCACAATAAGTCTACACCACACCATCCCCAAGCAAATGGACAAGGAGAGAGCTCCAACAAAGTGTTGTGCACAATGTTGACAAAACTAGTTAAAAATGGATGATTTGATTGGGAAAAGAAACTTCATCATGCTATTTGAACATACAATGTGGAATACAAGATATCTATAATTGCCACACCCATCAATATCATCTATGGATGGAGTGCCATACTCCTCATTGACTTCCTAGTTCCAACTTTGAGAATAAGATGAGATTACCAATGAATTGGTCATGAACTCTCTGTTTTAGTGGATGAGTTGGAGAAACTATAAGAGGCACATCTATTGTGTAAAAATATGGCTTTATAAGGCTAAACTTATGGACTTTAAGGTTGAGAATGTTGGAAATAACCCTTGGGTTTTGGGTAGACCCTTGAATTTATGTATTTCCAATTGAAGGGTTTTGACCCTTAGTGTTGGGAGCAGCCAAAGGCATCGATGCAGAGGAAGTATATAGAGGTGGACTACAAAGATTTGTGGGGGGACAAACATTCATTTTTTCAAAGAAATATACTTGATATTACTTCTTCAAAACTCCAAATAGAGATTTTCATCACTTTTGTAATATATGTATCATAAAACACCCATTTTTGTATTTAGTAGCTCCATTTTGTGCAAGCCAAGGAGTTGTCGAGCTTTATGAGCTTAGGTAGAATGAGCATACCAATTTTGGTTATTTTTAGATCTCATTTGGACCTCCAAATGACCCCGAGAACCTAATTTTTAACTATGCCAGACACTAGATGTGAAACCGATCAAAACTAGTTTAGAATCTATAAAAAGAGCTAGAGAGCTCATTTTTTAGGTTAGCTTGTATGAGTTGAGGAGAGGCTAGAGCTAGTTTGAGCTTGTAATGGCGTTTTTTAGAAATAAAGTCTACTTTCTACCTTCCATTGTGTCTCGCTTGTCTCTTCCTTGTGTGCGTATGTGTGTGTGCATCTTCATGTTTCTCACCTTCACTTTCACTACTTCTTGCATTCACAATCTTCATATCACTCCTATCTCTTTTGCAAATTGAGATTAAGGAGGTAGAGCTTTTTAACGTGGTACTTACTGTTGGAACATCAAGCTTACACTATGCTTGAGGTGGATTTGATCTACATCAAAGGCTATCGCGTCGAAAGAATATCCGTTGGAGAGTTCTTTTTCTTATGCTCATTCATTGTATTTTTTTGAGAGATTTTTGATGGCTCATTTACCGTTGTAAAAGCCTTGAGCTTTACACATGTAAAGGTAGAAAGATAGAGCCCAGATCCCATGAATTTTTGGTGGTTGAAGTTGCATTCAATCAAGCAATCAATCACCTAAAAGTAGATCAAAGTAGATCTTCACTTTTTCCTAGATTGTAGGAAAGTGAATTGATTCCCTCCAACAACCATTCCCACCTTCATTTGAATTCAAATTCAACTTGTAAAAGTCTTGGAACACTCCTAGAGGCTATATAAGGACTTGAAATCACTTGTACATTACATGGAAGCAATATACATACACTTGTGACCATCATTGTCTTGCTACTTCAATTCTCTACATCATCTTCTTCGCCAATAGTAATCTTGCAGAGGCTGCTGATCTCTCTCCAGAGATCCAAATTGAGTGCAATATGACTCATTGGAAAGGTATAAGTGTCTAGTTTATGCCTGTAAATGTTTATAGCATTTGGTTCAGCATATTTGGAGAAATTTGAGTTTTTCTGCCTCTGGGTCAATCTCTACGTATTCCTGAAACATAGGAAGTACCACCAGTGAATGTTGCATTCATTCCTATAGCATATTTTGCTTATTCCTTATACTTTTGTGCATTCCATACACTCAACAATGATTTTTTCTAATTGTAATCACGCTGGTCGCTATGGGCATTTGAAGTTCATTGTCTCTTCCATAGATAGTAAGTTTTTTGAGCTAGTCGACCCGCGAACCTATCTGTTTTGTATCGACTCATTCTCCTTGATGCTCCAAAGTACATAGTGTGTTTCTTTGCACTTATTACATGCTTATAAGGTCTATTTGAGTCTCCATAAGCTCAAGGGCTGGTCTTGTGCCGGTTGGCTTGACCAAGCTTCGTCGCTTCGAAACGCACTTTTCTACCTTCTACAAGCTTCTCCAAGTTCTTTCACTTACCATTGTGCTAGAGCAACACCAAATATGGCTCCATTGCCAGGGATCGAGTTCTAGGACGAACACTTGATGGTAAGAGTATAGCAAGAATCGGCGTTGGAAGGTAAATAATTTCAGTTTCTTGTTGTTGTTTTTGCATAGTTTTTAGTGTTTTTCATCTCCCCTACACTCCTCCTTCATCCCTACATTACACTCGAAAGAAATCACAAAATTCACCATATCCACCTATTCTTCCCATTTTCCTCATTTGTGCATGTGTGAGAGAGTTCTTGAGCGAGCTCATGCTTCTATGTTTGTGAGTTTTCTTGCAGGTAAAGCACTCCATTACAATAGGGAAGAAATTGATGAACCTTAAATCAGGAAAGCACATAGGTAAGTCAGTCCGATAAAGCCTTAGATCATCATAAGCAAGTGTAGGGATTACTGAACTTTCATGGGCACAACAATTGAATAGCTACCCATATGATTTGGGCTTAGATGCCAGTGAGTCAGAAATGGCTTATAGCATGGAAAGATCGGAAGGAGGGTTAAACATAGCTTACTTAGAAAGACCAAAAGGACCCTACATAACCCAATTAGAATACGTCCGAACTAAGCATTTAAGTGCTCACATCTACGAGGATGGTTTGAGAAGATCAGTGGTTCAATTGCACAACCCTGACCAACCCATTGGATTGGAACGTTCAGTGGTAAATTTTGAGAGAGATGCATACTTAGACAAGGAAGGATTACATCATCACTAATCAACATAATCATACCAATGAGTTCGGTGTAGTAATTCCTGAAATGAAAGCAGGAACCCAAGGAAAAGAACCATTAGGAGACAAACCTAGGACACCTAGAGGGAAATCAATATTGATAAGAATACTAACCCCAGAATGGATCCCTTAAGATAATAGAAGCATTGAATTATTCTTGAATAAGGACACTTATAAAGCATTTTAGAGATACAAAATGGAACAACCAAGCGAAGTAGGCTCCATTACCATTTACAAATTCAAGGATCTAGATATGCTTGGAAAGGTAGTATACCTAGACAAGACATCAGAACGAGTTTTTATAGTACCTGATCATGCAAGACATGCTTATACATGGAGAGAGGAGTTAGTATTTCCCCCCATCACGAGCGAATGTAAACGCTAGTCATCAAGGTGTTGGGACATCCTCAACCCATGGCTCTCAAAGAGAGAAGAAAAAAGAAAGGCCAAAAGTGAGTTTTACCCACCCCATAGGAAGAGATAGATTGACACCGGAAACTGATAGGATGGAGGGACCAAGAGAACCAAGACAACTAGGTGGTAGGGATGACTTTCCTCTACCTAGACCCTATGAGCATCCAAGAATATTAAGGCCTACCCAATTAGTGAAGTCGATGAAAAATTACTTTGATGGAATAGGAGACCCCTATGACCACGTTGTCGAATTTAAGCAAGTGTTGTGATGGAGCAAGTAGAATATATGTTTATGCAATACAATGCCTTTGGACTCACATTAAAGAACACAACTTTAACCTGGTTCCAACCATTGCGACAAAGGCAATTTAGGGACATCCATCACTTGTTAGAGTCCTTCATCACCAAATTCTCTAAAAGTGGAATTAAACATAACACTTCTTCATTGATTCACAACTTCAAACAGATCCCTCAAGAAATAGTTAAACTTGCAAGACATAGGTTTAGATAGTATATTGAGAGATGCCCAATGCCAGAACTTTTTACTCAGGCCAAGCAAGTGTCTTTGTTTTTGGATGGCTTCTTGAGGGCTAAACTACGATCCTACGTCTATCTTAAGGAACCCAGAACTTTAGAGCAATGTGTACGGATTTGTATAGACATTGAGGATAATTTAGGAGATGAATCGGAACTTTCAAAGTTCTACAAAGGCTTAGATAGCTCATCTCAATCATCTTCAAAACTTTCTAGCTCGATAGAAGACCTAACAGAAAAGGTAACCTAGAAACCAGGAGTCTCTAGTAAACAAATACCTAGATTAACAACAAACAAACATTTTTACACGTGCGGTGGTGATCAAAGGGCAAATGTATGTTGCAATGTAACACAACCTCAAGCCCATCCTAGTGGCTAGTACTTCTCGATTGAAAGATGGTACTAACCAATCATACAGCACAAGACTGCCCATATAACAAACAAGTAGTACGACAGACTACCCACAAGCATACCCTCAACCATGTAGGTACAAAGATCAGTACAATGCTCAACGTCATTACTACAAGCCCCCACAGAACTACCTTATCAGCCTCAACTAAGACCACAACCTGTTTTAGCTCAGCAACCACCTCCTCTAGCTAATGTAATTTCAGTCAAATATGCTATTGCAGAAGAGTTCCTTAGTAGGGCTTTAGTGCCTTCTTCACCTCTGATCACAGAAAGTGATCCCAATTCTAATAGCTTTGATTCCACCCATGTGGATAGTCCACCTACACACTACACGAAGTCTCCAGAACACTTGGAAACATATCAATACGGTAGTCCACCATTGGAACCCAACTGGGAGCCCGATTATGCCAATCTTATGTATACTAACCCTAACCCACGGCCCCAGTTGAGACAACCAAGACCACAGGGCCCCAAAGGACCATGCTTTAGGTGCCAAGGAGATCACTTCATAAAGGATTGCCCACATCCTCGAATAGCATGATAGTCACATTATAACATTCAAGGCTTTTGTGCAGAATGTGGTAAAGAACATGTTATAAGAGATTGTCCTAAGAACCTTGCTAATGCCTCAAAATTAACACCCATGAATGTGATAGGTATCATGCACACCTCAAACGGATCTAACCCAATGTACGTACCTATCCAAGCTATAACAAGAGCCCAGGCACTGTTGCAAAATCAACAACTTAACCCTGATAAGATAGTGGAGACAAGTGAAATAGGAGAGTCCAATGGTAGAAGAACTCAAACATGGAAAGATTCACGAGAAAGGATCAAAAGGAAATGGAGTAAAAAGATAAGTGAGTTGGAAGGGAGCCTAAAGGAAACTAGAGCTAAAATCCTAGAATTAACTTCACAAGAGTCGAATCAAGAGAACCCAACTCAGAGATTAGGATCAATTTTAACTGAACCCGTACCTAAAAATCTAGACATGATGTTTCAGGCTTACCAGGCAAGGTTAGGAGAAGAATCTCAAGTAGCTGAATTGAGTAAGAACTATCCAAGAGCGGACTTAGAAATTGAGAGAACTAAATTTTGCATGAAGATAATAAAATTAGCCCAAACCATGTTTGAAGTCTCTCGATATATTAATTGAAGTAATATAACAAAATCAGAGTTACACTTTCAAGGAGTATTGGAGAGGCTAGAATGCTTGATTGCTAGCAACGAGAAGAAGAATGTGCAAAAGAACCCTATCGTCCTAGAAGTACAGGAAGGTAATGCACCATCACTCTCTCAAGTGCTGAACACGATGTGTGAACTCCTTTCTTCCATACATAAGTACTCCCAAGGGTTTTTGGGAGAAATCCAAGAGGAAAAGTGGAGAAGAGAGCAAGATACCCATCCCCCTATTCAAGAGATAGATGACTTGAAGGAACAATTTTGACAAGACATACCTTCTACATATGACGATGTAGAGGAAGAGCAACTTAGTGAACCCATGGAGTTTGAATCTAACTCCTTGCAAGAGTTACCTCAGTTCACAGGACCTTGGGAAGCTAAGCAGACTAGTATGAGAGCACCCACCATAATAGTCAGAAATGAAGAATCAGTAATCCCTAGAAACACGAAAGTGATCAAGAACACTAAAGTGTAGTGTCATCTCACTTTAGAAGAGTTGTTGAAGATTAAGCCTGAGTTGTGGAAGCATGTAACAAACCAATTCCCAGAAACAGTTAGCACCCACTCTTAGGAAGGTTCACATAAGAAGGTACCATAAATACCTATGGAAAGAATTGGAGATACGCGCGAAGGAGATGAAGGTAATACCTATCTTCCAATAACCCACAAAGACTACACCACTAAAGCCATCTTAGATTTAGGTGTGGGAGTAGCCATTGCTACCACTGCTTTATGGAAACGTTAGGGTAAGCCAGCACTAAGACCCATTAGAATGAAGCTACAAATGGCTGGTGGTCACATTGAGAAGCCATTAGGCTTGTTAGAAGGAATATCTCTCACCACTCGTGGTGTAGAATTTAAGCATACCTTTGCCATTTGTGATTTTGGGAAAATTCATGCTCATGAGATGATTTTAGGATGACCATTCATGCACCAATTGCAAATTGTACAAGATTGGGGAACTAATTCCTTGTACTTGCAACATTTTGGAGTGACAACCAAGGTTAATCTCAAGGACTATTCTCATCGAGATGTACCCCCAACATAGTGGAATACCATCCATAAGATGCAGGAAGAAACAGAGTCTGTGCATTCATTAGAATGAGATCCATCATGGTTGCATGAGGACACTCATCTATGGATGTGTAAAGTAGCCAAACAAGAGGAAGAACCAGTATAAGACAAAACTTTAGGTTATTGAGCATATCGAATCGGTATCCCCTTGTGGTCATGCTTAAGAAAAATGTGAAATTGCACTTGTGTATTAACCTTAAAAAAGTTAATACCACCATGATTAGGGACAATTATCCTCTTCCTATCACAGAGCATCTATTGGAATGGGTTGTAGGCAAGGAAGTTTACAACTTCCTTGATAGATTCTCAGGCTATAATCAAGTAACAATTGTCTTTGAAGATCAACATAAGATGCTTTTGACAGAGAATGGGGCATATTTGCATTTTGTGTGATGCCATTTGGGCTAGCAAATGCACCCGCCACGTTTCAATGACTTATGTGCCATGTTTTTACGGATTTCTTAAGGAAGAATTTGGAAGTTTACGTGGACAAAATATGTGCTCATTCTAACATGAGGCAGACCCACATCCCTAAATTAAGGCAAGTGTTTGACAAGTGTCGAGAATATCGGGTTTGCTTGAACCCAGAAAAGTGCATTTTCATGGTTAGGCAAGGCAAAATTCTAGGACACATTGTGTCAAATAACGGAATATCTACGGATGAAGAGAAAGTTAGAGTGATTGTAGACCTACCTAGGCCAAAAAATGTGAAGGAGGTACATGCTTTCATGGGACATTGTGGTTATTATTGATGATTCATACACATGTACGCTATCATAGCAAAGCCTTTGTATTCTCTTTTGAACAAGTTTGAATGGTCGGAAGAATGTGAGAAATCATTCAATGAAGTCAAACGACGCTTGTGTTCAACACCCATATAAACAACCCCAGATTGGAATAAGCCATTCCATGTACATGTGGATGCATCCAACTATGCTATAGGGTATGTGCTAGCACAAACTACATGTGAGAGCAACATAGATCTTCCCATAGCTTAGGCAAGTAGACAATTAATCGCAGCAAAAAGAAATTATACCACGACAGAGTGTGACAGATTAGGAATGATTTATGTGATAAAGAAATTCAAGCACTACTTATTGGCAAATAAGTTCAAATTGTTCATAGATCACTAGGCATTGTTATACTTAGTCAATAAGCCTCGTAACACCGAACGACCGATACATTGGTTTCTCTTACTAATGGAGTATGACTTTGAAGTAGTAGTCAAGAAGGGAAAGACCCACCTTAGAGCAAATCATCTTTCATGACTTACTACTAGAGAAGCTCCTCAAAGAATGGAGGATGAACTACCAGATGCATATTTATTTCATCTCGAGATAGTACCTGAATGGGCCAAGACTATTTTCCCTATTCTCATATTTGGACCCAAGAATCCTAGGATTAGGATCAAAGAAGGAGAAATTACCAGGTCACAAAGATACCATATACTAGTAGGAAGCATATATAAACAAGATAATGAGAAAATTCTTGGTTGTTGTGTAGACGAATCAGAATACAAGAATTGGTTGCAATTAGCACATTTAGGTGCACTAAAGCAACATCATTTGAAACACCATACATTGCAAACTTTGCATAGACTAGGAGTGTATTGGCCTTCTATGGAAGATAAGCTATGTAAAGAATGCCCTATCTGTTATGAAAGACAACTTGTGGAACATGCCATGCTGTATCGTGTGTCCCTCATACTAGAATGGAGCGAACCAATGGAGACATACTTGAGGACGAAAACATTCCCTCAAGGAATGACTTTGCACGACAACGAAGTCTAGAGCAAGAAGCTCAAGACTATTTTCTTATTGGCGATAACTTGTACAAATGAGGAAGAGATGGATACCAGAGACAGTGTGTTCACAAAAGCGGTTATTTGAGCATATTAGAGACTACACACCAAGGTGTTGCAGGAGGTCATCTTGGACCTGATAAGATAATCAAAGCTATACTATTTGCTGGATTATGGTGGCCCACTCTTCACATGGATGCACATACCTATGTTAAGAGATGTGATGTGTCGCAGTTTCCTACTCGCAGAGTGAAATGCCATTAAAACCCATGGTGGGAGGACGTGCATTCTCTAAGTGGGGTATAGACTTTGTAGGACCCATTAACCCCCCTACAAAAGGTACTCATGCTGAATATATCATAGTAGTGACTGATTATCTTACCAAATGGGTACAGGCTAAAGCTACCAAAAAGAATGATGCACACAGGATCACACAATTCTTATTTGAAAATATCTTTATGAGATATGGATTGCCTATAGAACTAGTGAGCGATTGAGGAACTCACTTTCTAAACCAAGACATTGAATATTTGTTACATGATTCTATGGTGATTCACAAGAAATCTGCACCATATCATTCTCAGGCCAATAGTTAGGCATAAAGTACTAACAAGATCCTTTGTAATGTACTGATCAAACTCGTGAACAACAAACATTCAGATTGGGACAAACAATTACATCATGTTGTTTGGGTACATCGAGTGGCCTACAAGACCATACTCAATGCAACTCCCTTTTAGATGGTTTCTAGTCAAAACTTTGTGCTCTCTTTGGACTTTTTGATACCCACCCTTAAGGTTGCACAAGAACATCAGTGGACCAGCCACGAATTATCATCAAGCATAATGGAATTAGAACAATTAAGAGAAACTAGGTTGAAAGCACCAGTAGGGATATATGCAACAAACAAGCGATAGGAAGCTGATTTTGATGCACATGTGAAAGATAAAGGCTTAAAAGAAGGTGACTTAGTCCTAGTGTATACGCTGAAACAGCATGCACGGAAGCTAGAGGAACATGGTATGGACCTATGATTGTTAACAAACTATCAACAAGTGGAGCCATACAATTAGCCACTCTAGAAGAAGAGATAATGCCTAATTACATTAGTGGTTGTAGAGCCAAGCTTTATCAGGAACCTCTTACCGAGGATATGCTTAGACAACTCACATTGGCAAAGAAGCATAAAGAGGAAGAAAAGCAAATATGCGAGGAAGCACATGCAAAAGCTCTAGAACACATTAAACACATGAAATTAAGAAGGCAAGGATTAGGGAGAGAACATTATAACCAATTGGAGGAAACACTGAGATACCCCATGGCCATGTGTCAAGCAAAGTTGACTACTCATTCTAGCATAGTGGATAGGAGACCATTCGTTAGAGTCATGCTAAGACAAGGCAAAACCCACCATGAGCTTAGGGCTTTAATTGATAAACGTGCTGCGACTAGTGCAATTAGGTGGTCCCACTATAAGGACTCAAGAATCAAAATGCGGCCAATTGAGGCAGACCTCACAAGGCTAGGAGGCATGGAAACCCCTTGCATGGGTGAAGTGTGTTGGAAGAGATGGATGGATACCTCAAGAAGTGAGGTGGTACTACTAAAACCTACTTTGTACTTGTCCTAATTTACTTTAGAGTTTGATAGTAGGCCCTTTTAGCTTGCAGATGACACCAAGAAAGTACCTATGTACTTTGGAGTTGATTCTTCAAACAATTGAACCAAAACAAATTACTTCATGAGTTGCAAGTGCCACAAAACTTGCTAATTTGGTCTAGACACCTCTTGGTTCTTTTGCTCAGTGCTCACAGTACAATAACAATTGATCAAATTCCTTATGAGGCAATCAAATTAGCTTAGATAGCTAATGATTATAAGTGGATTCATCAAAAAAGACAAACTATGCTATGAGAAATGATTTTAGCAATCCAAGGCTTACCCTCGACTTCTTAGGAATGAACAATAGATGACCAGTGAGGAGTTCGATGGTGATTTCTCTTAAATGGCTGACAAATGCCTTGAACCTTGGACAACATAAAATAGACTTTGAGCTGGTTCCAAAAAGCTATAGATCATGCAAAATGGTTGAGAAATCAGTGAGTCTCAAGTAATGAGAATGTGGATGAAGTTTCAATCACATGTTCGATATGTTCTTCAAATGAAATGTATCCTTTTTCTTTGTAAAAATTTTCATAATTTTTAATAATTCTTTTAGGGATTTCTTTATAATGAATGAATTGCAAATAAGATGAAGGAAAATAAAGTGCAAAACTATCTAAAGTATTTACAGAAGGGTGCAAGACATCAATCCAAGGACCACTATTGTCTCACTGAACAACGATGTCTAGGCAAAATTTTGATCAAAATAGGTTCCGAATTCACGAAGAGGCATATGATCATCGCATATCTTCTTGTGTGAATGGATGGGAGTCTTTCTAATTTGTTCTCGATTTCGTATGTGATTAGGACTTACTATCATTACTTGGAGTGATTACAAATCATCCTTAGATCTAATTCTCACATATGCAGACCCATCATCCATAACTTTGGTTTCCATTCTAGCATCACATATAAATGGCTGACCTAAGGTAATCTCATAGTGGCAATTATCTTGAATGAAAAAGTGAAATGTCTCAGAGATTCCACCTATCATCAGAGTTATATTTGCACATGCTCCTAAGAGTGAACCACATCCATTGTCCGCATTTCTCATAATCCAACCATGATTTTTATCTATTGGCCATTTAAACTTGTCATATAGCTCTTTTGAAATCACATTAATCTCAGATCTAGAATCAATTAGAGCCAAAGCAGAATATGATTTCTTTTTTTCACGTAAATTGATCTTCATCTCAGGTGTGCCTCTTGCCCAAAAGCTTTTTCTAAAGTTACTTTTGGTTCATTGATCATAGGTTGTTTTCCTTCTCTAATTTCTTTTCCTCTTTGTTCACTTGCTTTCAATTTTTCTCCTTGTTCAAATTGTACTTTCTTTGGTTCAAGTTCATCTCTCATTTTGCTCCTAGTAACTCTTCTTCCTGAATCATTCATGTCTTGTTCATCATCCTGCTTCCTCTTTTCTTCAACATTTGCAATATGCGAATATATAGAGAATTGATCAACGAGTGAATTCCAAGCAATTTTTTGCATAATATCATCCCTAGCTTTAATTAGAGCTTCAAAAGAGTAATTTCTTGTTTCTCTAGATTGCTTGGATCCAAAATCACTATCTACACACTCTAATTTGACAGTAGAAGATCCTTTCTTAGATTCAAAAAGATTTTCGTAAAGTTTTTGCATTCCTCCCTTTCCCCAATTAACAGCTAAAGGAAGATGCATCCGATAATCACACAACTTCTTGTCAATGTCAATGACAAGTTGTTGTTCTTTAGCTTCCTTTAAGGCTTCACATGTATAGGAAAAATGATCTGTTGAATCACACCAGACACATCTCTTTATATTGGGAGTTCTTCGCTCATTGAAGTTCCTTTGGTTGGTCAATTGAGGAATAGGTTGACGCACTATTGGAGGATTAGGAGTTGAATTAGGTTGAGGATATATAGTAGGTTGAGTTTGTACAAAGGATTTATCTTGTGAATTCAATGCATATACTACATTTTGTAAGGCAGATACCTGACATGTTTTCATGCATTTGCATCATGTTATCCAACTCATTAAATAAAATTTCAAATTGTAGATCAGTTGGAACTTTAGATGTATATGCCATTGGCTCAACCTTAGAAGCTATATAAATTTCTCTAGGTTCATGAGTGGAGGGAAAACTAGGTGATGGATTAGGCATTGAATCATAAAGAAGTGATTGAGGTTGCTTCATATGAGCAACTACTTCAACCACTGTCTTTACAATAGCCTAATCATCTGTAAGACCATATCGTTTACTCGGCTCTTCAAGTCTTCGTTCAACCTCAATCCTTACATCTGGGGTCAAAATCTTAAGGAAATATAAGACTACGTCCAGAGTAAGGCCTACCTATCATTTTCTGGTAATTTGGAAAACCGTTTCATAAACTCACTATGAAGTTGAGTAATAGAAACTTGAGGTTTTGGGGAACTAACCTATTTCATGAAACCCTCTCTGCTATGTTGCCTATAATCCTCTAGATAGAATTCTTTATGTAATTATTTCTTGAATTCCTCCCATTCACATTTATCATGCAGTTCAATAACAACCATAACTGTTCCTATGGCAAGTCTACCTAGATATGTTATCCATTTAGTCTCAGGTAAGCCATGAAGCTTAGCTAATTCTTCGAATGTATCTAAGTAGTTCGTTACATTCACTCCTGTCAAGTTTCCTTTGTCCCTTAGTAGAGTTTCAACAACTTTTTGACCTTGAGTTTCATGCATCATGTTCTTAAATAATTCATCCATTTTATATCTTGATTTGATTTGGTTTGAACAAATTTAACAATGTCTTGAACTTCTTTTTTAACCCTTTCTTTATGTTCAACTACCAATTCTACAATCCCATTGGTGTCCAATTTTGATGTTTTAAAATATACCAATGATTTACAATTAAACCAAAGAGTTTGAAGGTAAGAAGAAACTGTACCGAACAGGGCTTGAAGAAGAGGCTCAAAAGTAGTGCTCATGTGAATTTTGATACATTCTTTGTCAATTGAATCCTAAGTAGAACTTTTGCTAAACATATGATATGTGTGTGCAATCGTTCGGTTCTTCAATTATTAATGAGAGGGGTGGTGTGATGAGGAGCACCCACTTGCCAATCTTTGTGGAGGCACTCAGATAAAAAAGATCACCCTCGACACCCAGAAGATTGCAAGGTTTTAAGAAATAGCCACTGCTCCCAAGGATGAAGAACAACCGTCTTTTCATTGACAAATTTGATGTACTCTCTCACTCCACAAATAAATAGTCTTATTTAGATAAAGCTTGAAATGATAGGAATCAAACCATTGTCCCGTGTATTTTCAGAAGTTATGTAAAAAAAAAAGAAACTTTACATATGAATGATAAAAGCCAATTCTTGTCTTTTTCTATCATTCATGTCATGCTAGCTCTTTCACCATCTTCATCAACTCCAAGAGTGTCATACAATTCTGCTACTTGTGAGGTAGACTCACTTATATTAGCTTGCCTAAGTTGCCCTTCCACAAGAGAATCTATTGTTTCTTTCTTAATAGTATTGCTATTGGCATTAGAGTCTGTTTTGATGTATTTCATCCAAATAGATGTCTGAATGTTCTTTTGGTTGGAGATCATGCTTTAGCGGTCATTGTCATTAATGACTTTAAGAGAGAAGATCTCTCTGACACCGTGTTCACAACCACTAACACACCCATCGTCACATGACTATTCATAGTTAGTGAACTAGATACCATGTCCAGTGACATAGATATTTCACCACCTACAACACCACCATTCACATCCACCATTTCACCACAACATCTCGGCACATCACAATTCTTTATGGTCACCACATCATCCACCCTCCGATTCCCCTTGCCCTTTCCCACTGCATCTACAACCACACTAGCATCATCTTCACATACCACACAATTGTTATTATCACCCATTATTGACAAAACATTTTGCCAAATGTTTGCATGTATGAATCAAGTTAGAGATGATTTTGCCTCTCTTGGAAGCAACTACCAGGCCTTGCAGCAGACCACTACACAACTGCAAGTGCAACTAAACTCTTTGACCATCAAGAATGCTTCCCCGAATGCACACAATTAGGAACTAAGTGAGGCTTACCACTCTTTAGAGTTAGAATCTGATCAAAAGACTAAAGAATCCCTCACATATGTTAAAAACCTTTTACATGCTCAAACAATATGGAATGCCATGCTAACATGCAATATGGGACCTTTACGAAGACACCTCACAGTCGCCAAAGAAGAAAACTAAAAGCCACAAGAGCAGAATCGTGAGAACTTCAAAGTTGTGATCGATAGACTTGATGAACCATTGAGTCCTAGCAGATTCAAAGCAATCCCCTATGAAACGATGCAAGTACTATTGGACGATCACACACGACTGCTCGACGACTATGATAGGATCAAGAAAGAATATCAGAAGCTCTAGACTGATCACAAAGACTTACTACTGAGGGAACCTACCCAACCAAAAAATGTCCTTGAAGTCACAACTCTAGGAATCCTAGATAAATTAACTACTTTACTGGTGCATGTACTTGAACTTCAGGCTCAGATAACAGCTCACCTAGAACCCCCTAGGCCAGATTCTCCATCGGAGATTCCTGCTGATGAAGAAACCATTTCTATATCGATGGAGGACACATACGAAGAAGCATATGAACCACAACCGGTCCCAAGCGGATGTGTCACGACAAAAGGGGAGGACACATTTGAACTTCCTATTCTTGCATGGCTCAAATTGATTCAAGAACTAGGTCAGAATCACTTCGCACGTGTAGAGGCACAACCACATGCTATGGCCCTAATCAAGGAATGCATTTTACAATCACCCTATTTCGCTCAATTGGACCCTCGATGGTATATCTCCATTAATGAGGTTCAATACAAACCCCACTTCTTGTAGATGTCAGAATACCAATAAGCTATTGAAAAGGAAACGGGTAAGAACCCAACTCAAGCAACTCAATTTGAGCCCGATGACCTACCCCCTGAAGCACAAAAAGGAAAAATCTATGAACCAAACGATGCAAGGAACTCCTTCAGGCATATCTAGAAATAATGTGTTGGGGATGTAAGGGTCATGTGACCTTACCCCCATATTCATATATATACATCATATATAGAGCATTGCCTCAAGAGAGATCATTATGTGGGTTTCGAGGCTCCCACGCATATCCGCGCGTCTCTCCTCTCTTCTCTCTCCCTCCATCTCCTCCTTCCTCCTCTTCTTCTGCACATCGAATCCCTTCATTGGTATCAGAGCATGCTGAGGGCTAGTGTGCAAGAAGCTTCAATGGAAGCTTAGGTCACAAGAGGTGAAAGTGCAGGTCGGCATCTCTTGACAGCTGTTCAGTATTTCGGTCATAACTCGAGCTAGGAAGCTCGGATTGACACGTTTTAAAGTTCTGTGCGTAGCTAACACAAAGAGCTACAACTTCACAGAAGGGCGCAAAACCTGGTTCGGACTTCTGAAGTGCCGAAAATTCGAAAAACGCAGAGAATTGTAGAAGGCGAATCTACATTGAGTAGGACAGCAGGTCGGTTTTTTTGTCATAACTTGAGTTCTACAGCTCGGAATGCGATGATTCAACTTGCTGCTTGTAGCTTGAAAAGATAGCTACAACTTTGTAGAAGAACTCAGATCCAAATTCTGAGTTTTAGGTTGCCGAAATTGCAGAATACAGAGCAGTACTGTTGCAAGTGAAAGTGAAATTGACAGCAGGTGCTTGTTTTGAGCATACCTTGAGCTATACACCTCCGATTGAGGTGTTCTTTATGTCGTTACGTAGCCAAGAAGCAGATCTTCAAGTTTGCTGAAGACCAAAAGTTCAGATTCAGAGGTTATCACCTCTGAAATAGCAAAACACAGAGCAGTACAGTTTTGCCCAAACAACCCTAATTGCACTTGGAGGTTGAATTTGCTTTGGAACTTCTTCGAGAGAGAATTTATGGTGTGCAAGCTCTTATTTTAGAGCTTCAAAGCATTGTACATGTATGATCATTGTGTTAGCTCCTCCATATGAGAGTAGAGCATGATCTTGTCACTTGTTTGGCATGTAAGATGACATTGTGGTATACTCTTTTTGAGGTTTATGTCATCATGAGTTTGATCATGGATGTATAGTGGCATTGTGGTCTACATCTTGCTTATGCCACTTGGTTATGGATTTACTTGCCGATTGCACATACTTTTATGAGAGTTGATTTTGGATCTTGTTTGGTACTTGTATCTTTTGTTTTCTTTGCAGGTACATGATCCAGATTGGAGCCTCAGTTACACGTTTGTTTGTCACCGTTATTAGCATTTGGTCATTGATTGATATATATTTGCCAGTGTGATTCTTGGCTTATGTGGATGGTGATTCCCACATGGTTATTTTGGTTCTAGAGTCCATTTTACAAAGGAGATGCTGCCGAAATTTCAACAGCTTTTATGCTAGAAGAGAACTCTAGTTGATCTTGAAGCTTGTGCGATAGCTTTGGATCATTGTTTATCTCCATTCATTTGGACTTGGTCACGGGTTATTTGTGATAGATTGGACCATGTTGCAGGATTTATTCTTGAGTGGGAGTTGTATTGCCATTGTATTGGCGTGTATTGCCATTAGTTTTTTGGCACATGTAGTTGCCATTATCTTCTTGATTTATATCAGTGACAGGTGGTGACAGATTATTCATTGTTCTTTGGTGATTGGTTATCTTGTTTGATTGCTCAGTTTACAGGGGATACTCTGTCGAATTTTTCCCAGGATTCTTTCACATCTATTTGGTCCCTTTGGAGACTTGGTGAGCAGGCTTATGCTCATGGTTTTATATGCATGCTAGATGCATGGTTATGTGACAGGTGGTTCACATAGTTCCTTCTCCATCGAGACATTTGTGATATGACTTATGCATATGGATATGCAGGTGTGATCCTATTCAGGATAGAGTATTGTTTCTAGTCTCTTGTTATATTGCTAGTCTATTGGATTGCCAGCATGGTGTCTTCTCGGTTTGATGGCACTGACTTTCCGAGATGGAAAGCTCAGATGTTGCATACATTGGTTCGTGCAGGGTTACACATGTATGTGCATAGAGATGCACAGAGGCCTCGTGACATGCCCGATCACGTATGGATGGATATGGATGCATTGGCCAGCTCCACTATCCGATTACAGCTTATGGATTCTATATATGAGTCTGTTATGTATGAGGAGACGAGTAGTGCATTATGGCAGAGACTACATGATATGTATGCGAGTCCATTGACTCATGTGAGACATAGATCACATCGACGACTTCGATGTTTGCATTGTGGTCATGAGGGCCATATTCGACGACGTTGCTTCAGACGGATGCGACGACGACATCAGAGACATGCACGTGATGTAGATCAGGTAGTGGTTTCAGGAGAGTCTATGGTAGTTGATTATGCCAGTGATGGTGATATCACTTTCTCCTATGGTTCATCTCATGATTCCTCTTGCTCATTAGATAGCACACATATGGCTTGGTTGCTTGATGCATTAGCCATTTTTCATGTTACTCCACATCGTGAGTGGTTTTGTCGATTCTCAGGTGAGAGTCGTGGATGTGTGCACATGCCTGATGGTATGGCATATGACATTGAGGGTGCAGGAGATATATGCCTTATGCTACCTAGTGGAGCATCACTTATACTCAGACATGTACGCTATGTGCCTTCATTCCCTATGAGCTTGATTTCCGTTAGCCAATTACAGGAGAGCAGATGTTATGCATTCCTTGGTGAGCATCATTTTCAGTTGCAGTTGGGACAGCTTATGCTTGTTAGAGGTGCCAGGATTGGGCACATGTATCCACTACAGGTACTTCATGTGAGAGACAGTCTCGTCTCAGTGGGAGTTCAGCCTTATGTGCGATGTGAGACTCGTCATGTCTCATTCTGTCTACCTATAGATAGGTCTATTGACATTCATGATGCACATGTATGGCATGATTCAGATGCTCAGATGGATGCACATGTAGAGCATGTTTTGGATGCTCATGATGCTTATATAGAGCATGATTTTCTTGATCATATGGATGCTTATATAGAGCATTGTGATGATACTCACTTAGAGTTAGATCATCAGATGGATCTTGGTGTTGATGTTGTGCAGTCAGCTCATGTGGAGCATGATGATACACTTGGTGTGGTAGAGCACGATAGCTCTCATGATACACAGTGTATGGTAGAGCATATTAGCTCTCATGATGCACAGCTAGATACATCCTTGGTTGTGAGCATGGCTGATTTAGATGCTGAGGAGTCAGCAGTTATGCAGTCATTCTTGGATTCGCTCATGCCAGATGTTGACATAGATATGTCAGGACATGTTGGTCTTGACGATGGTGCTTTGGATGCCTTGGATAGAGGCATGGCTGGCATACTTAGGTTAGCTAGTATAGCACATGTTTCGTCAGCATTCGGGAGTCTGATATACGAGTTGTTATGCTCGAGACCAGACATTGCAATTGCTATTGGAGCATTTGCACTTGGAGTTGTCAGTCGTTCGATGATTGACATAGGCATAGAGCGAGTGGGAGCTTTGCAAGAACTTCATCAGTTCTTGCATCAGTCATATGTGAGCTCGACTCTTATCGATATGAGTCTAGAGCAGTTTGAGGTGCATGGATACACCTTGTTCGAGGCAGTTGGTGTAGGCTGATCCGTATGGGTAGAGATCCGGACTCTTCCTGTACATTATTGTATAGTCCTACATCATTCTTTGTATATTTTTCCACTTATGGTCACATTGACCCTTAAGTGGGAGATTGTTGGGGATGTAAGGGTCATGTGACCTTACCCCCATATTCATATATATACATCATATATAGAGCATTGCCTCAAGAGAGATCATTATGTGGGTTTCGAGGCTCCCACGCATATCCGCGCGTCTCTCCTCTCTTCTCTCTCCCTCCATCTCCTCCTTCCTCCTCTTCTTCTGCACATCGAATCCCTTCATAATGCACACTTGGACCAAAGCACCACTACACCTAAAGTATAATCCGTGTTGGGGTCTAGTACCACATCACCGATCGTGGACCACCTTTGCCATTAAAGTCCAAAATAACAAGCAGTGCTAGGACTGGTAAAACTATCCTTACTTCACTCCACCCTGTTGGCCTCCTATTGTAGGATACATTGTTAGAGATTCACTCACTAATTATACATAAAGACCTGGAGATGTATGAAGAATAAAGAAAGACAAAGAGAAGCAGAAACAAAGCATTCAGAAAATCAAGCCTTAGAGAAGGGACAAATTCATAACTGTAATTTATTTCATAGAAACTTCCAAAATTACGAGTTTTGAATCTCGGATAAAAAATGTATATAAGAGAGTTGAGAGAGTGCTTAGCAGAAGAGAATGAGTGTAGATGGATGTATGTGTAGTAGACGCAAGAGTGCATATGTAGAGATGAATAATAAAACTTGAACTGTCGGGTATTCATCTATAAGAGAGATGGTAAGGAAGAACTACTCAGCATAGGAGAGTTTTCCATGGCTATGAGCGAAGTGAGGCCAAGCCATTCTGTACACATCTTCTCTAATAGAAAACACATGCTTATGTGGAAAGATCTGAGCGCACTCTTCTTGTGTGAAGAAATCTAAGTGATTTCATGTTACTGTGAAAGTTAGTTAACAATTACAGTTTTCTCAGTACACATTTTACGGTACCTCTATAAGTTAGATCTCACAGTATAGTGTAAAGTTTTTCATGAGTGATAGCTCACCTTGAAGCTAGTAGTCTCAACTACAAACTGATCAAAAGAATTTTGTGAAACGGGATACGTACACATGGTACAGTGTCTGACAGTAAAGACATAAAAAACTGATGAAGTTTTTTCTCAAACTTTAGATACAGTTCATTCACTAAGGAAGCTCAGGTATTACTTCCTTAGTTCAATTATATTCATTTGAAGTAATCACAGATAGAATTGCAATTGATTCCGATAACATTCCGGTACAATTACGGTGAGATTACGGTGATAGTTCGGTGAAGTTCTGGTGATATTCTGGTGAGTTCAAACACAGTTTTGAGACATGTAATTGGCAGAAAGAATATTTAACAGTAAGTAAACAAAGATTTGTAAAGACTGAAGTAAACCAAATCAGAATTGAAGCCTGAAGAAAAGGAAAAGTTTCCTGTAAAGTGATTTTTCAGATTGCATTAAACACAATTATAAAGTTTTCAGTTTCAGGAAGTTTGCTAAGCTATTGATGATTATAGAGGTGTTCTAATATCACTGTAGCTTAGTTCTTGTGGCGTGGCAAATT
Organism: Ceratopteris richardii; assembly: GCA_020310875.1. Classification (NCBI taxonomy): domain Eukaryota; kingdom Viridiplantae; phylum Streptophyta; class Polypodiopsida; order Polypodiales; family Pteridaceae; genus Ceratopteris; species Ceratopteris richardii. The sequence continues at coordinate 96,733,613 of CM035413.1, read as the reverse complement.
CTGCCACTTAAGTTTCAAGCTCTTGTTACCGCGCCAACAAGTGGTATCAGAGCAGAAAGGTTCTGAAGAGCAGAAAGGTCCTCAATAGTAAACAGAAGTAAAGATATAAGAGAATTTGAAGAATTCTTCACAAGAAAGATGAAAGCTGAGGTGATCAACAACAAACCACATCAGAGAAGCATTCCGAAGTCATTCTCAAGGTTAAAGGTTTATGAAAGGTAAAATTTTTTAACATTATACTCACCGACAGTAATAGAAACAAGAAGATCATGGTAGATCACATTTCTATTGACAAATTGGACAGAGATAATTATCCCCCATGGGTAATGCGAATGGAAGCCTTACTTATGAGTAAGGACTTAATGATATATGTGACAGGAGAAGAAAAGAAGCCTACTTTTGGAGACGACAGTCAACCAAAGAAAGAAGAGTTAGAAGCCTTAAAGCTGTGGCAGAAGAAAGATGCAACGACAAGAGCTTATATCTACAATACCATTACAGATAATTTGTTACCACACATCAGAGGTTTGGAGAAAGCGGAAGACATATGGAGTGCATTGGAAGATCATTTCCAAAACACTACCAAAGCTAGGAAAGCTAGCTTATGGTCGGAGTTCACAACGTTCAAGAAAAAGCAAAGTCAAAGCATTAGTGACTATGTCACTAAGATGAAGGACCTGGCAGACAGTCTCGGATCTATTGATGAGGATATTGAAGATCACAGGTTAATAGCGCAAGTGCTTGAAGGACTGAGAGGATATGAAAGGTGGAAACCTTTTGTACTCTCAACTGAACTTTCATTAAATCATTTTGTACCAGATTTAAATCAGTTGCTTGGACTAATGCTAACATTTGAGCAAGATTTGAAGACAGATGGAGAAAAAGGACATAGTTTTGCTATGTACGTAAAGAATAAGAAGAAAGGTGATAAAGGTAAAGAAAAGGATGAAGAAGAGATGACTACTCAAGCAAATTATGCAAGAGGAAGAGGTAATGTCAGAAGTAAAAATGGAGGTAATACAAAAGGAAGAGGTAATCAGAATAACAACAAGAAGACTTGTTGGATCTGTGGATTAAGCAATCATCTAGCTCATGATTGCTGGCATAATTCCCAAGGATCAAGTCAGAATCAGAATAACAATAGCAGAGGTAGAAGCGAAATATATCAAAGAGGTAGACAAAGTCAAAGAGGTGGATATGGTAGAGGTGGAGCAAGAAGTTGGGGAGAGAATCAGTCTCACAACACTACCTACTACAACTATGCAAATGATACACAGAATGACAATCATACAACGTTGATGATGAATTCGACAAGCATGATAGAGAATGAAGATCTCAAGGTATTCTATATTGACTCTGGTTGTTCAAATCATTTGTCAGGAAATATAGAATTGTTATCAGAACTGGAAGGAGGTATTTCAAACCATACAGTACAAACAGGTGATAACACAAAACATAATGTACGGTCAATTGGAAAAGTGAAGTGTAAGAGTGGAGCTGACCTACTAACAAATGTTTTGTATGTTCCAACAATCCCAAAGAATCTGATCAGCGTAGGACAGATAGTAGAAAAAGGTTTTCAAGTCAGGTTTACAAATGAAGGAGTATTTTTTGAAGATCCAGAGAATGGATACAATCAAATTGTCTATGGTAAAAAGGAAGGTAGACTTTTTACTCTTAAAGTACAAGGGAATGTTGGTCAAGCCTTGATCACACATGGTGATGAAGTGTTTGTTGGGAGAAATGGTTGGATGCACTCAGAAGATTGAGTTGATGCTGCTAATCCTGCTTTGCACCAGCCCTCTTTGACTTCAGATATGCTTAGTAGACTCATTGAGCTTCCAAATGATACCAAAATATGCTATATGTACTTTGGAAATGATTTGAGTAATGGTTAGATCAAAACAGATGAGTTTGCACTTCACTAGACTTGAAAACTTTCTATTTTGATCTTGATACCTGCTCAGTCTTTCACTCAGTATAACCAGCACACTTACAATTGGAAAAATTCCTCTTAGAGTTATTCAATTAGCTTAACAAGCTACCATTTTCAAGTGGAATCATTCAAATTGATAAACTATGCACAGAGAAATAACTTTAGCAAGTTTATGGTCACTCCCGACTTTTTAGGGGATGTGCAGACAAATACCAGAGACGACTTCAAGCGAGATTTCTCCGAGATGGCTGATCCAATGATCTTCAAATTTTGTAGGCATGTAGTATGCTTGGAGCTGGTTCCAACAAGCTTTGAATCACGTGATTTGGTTCAGTAGGCACTGAGATATGCCTCTTGGAAGTTGACAGACTTAGAAATGATAACTCAAAAAAACACAGAGTTGAAAAGTATGAATGTATCTATTGATTGATGTAATTGTACAATCTCATTAGCATGATAAGCATAGCTAATTGAGGTATTGTGGTGTAGGCTAAGATGTAGCACTCACACACACAGAGATACAATGGTAGAATGCCTCGGGAGATGAGCTGAAGTGAGGATCACACCCGCGATTTTTTTCCTTCATCTTTTATAGGAATTGAGTGATGATTTGAATTTGATTTCAAATCAATCTCCTAGAATCTTTCACCTAAAAGTTGATTGAGATATTCCCTCAATCAATCAATCGATTTTTCCACGACTTAATCAAGTAGGTGTGATTACATAAGATGCCAAGTCATTTTAGACTTTTACAATGGGTAAAGAGGTAATAACTCATAAGCTAGTGTTCCTATGATCCTTGATTCATGTAGAGATATCATTCAAGGGTTCTAAGCCAAATGTGAAGGCTTGACTTGCACCAACAGCTCCCCATCAAGCCAAACATTTTGGCTCAAGTTTTCAGCTTTATTCTTCAATCACATCCTGCAATCCAATCATGGATTTGAACCTGCATAACTTGTTTCCATCCAAAGCTTTAGTGAGTAAATCTGCACATTGCATATTAGTGGACACATAAGTCAATTGAATGTCTTTGCTAAGCAATTTTTCTCTCACATAGTGGTAATGAACCTCTATGTGTTTTGTCCTAGCATGATATATTGGATTAGCTGCAAGGTGAAGTGAACTTGTGTTATCTCCAAAGATAATTGGAGGCCTTGTGTATAGGCCTAATTCTGTATACAAAAGCTTTATCCAGATAGCTTCTTGAGTGGCATTGGCTAGCCCTCTATACTCTGCCTCAGTGGATGACAATGCCACTGTTGGTTGCTTCTTGGCTGACCAAGAAATATGTTTATCACCTGCAAAACATATGTATCCTGATGTGCTCCTCCTATCATCCTTGCATCCTACCCAATCTGCATCTGAATATATTTTAATGTCAATATCTGATGTATAAGGAAAGTACAAACCATGGTTCTGAGTTCCTTTGAGATACTTCAAGATCTTCTTTGCTGCCTCTAAGTGAGGTACCCTTGGTTTGTGCATGAATTGACTTAGCACACTAACTCCATATGCTATGTCAATTCTTGTCAAGGTAGCATAATTCAAACTACCTACCATACTTTGGTATCCTGTAATGTCTTGGACTTCATCCCCTTCATGAGCACTAAGCTTTAGGTTGACCTCCATAGGAGTGCTTGAGACTTTAGCATCCTGCAAATTAAACTTCTTGACCATATCCTGCACATACTTCTTTTGAGTAATATATATACTGAATTAGTGTAGACTAACTCAAGACCTAAGAAGTATTTCAATAATCCAAGATCATTGATCTTGAATTCCTTCATCATCTGTCCTTTGATGTTTCTAATCCCATTGACATCATTGCCTGTAATGATGATGTCATCAACATAAACACACAAGTAGATTACCTCTGTACTACTCCTCTTTATGAATAGAGAAGTGTCTGCTTTACTCATCACAAATCCTTGGTCTTGGAGATATGTTGTCAACCTGTAATTCCATGCTCTAGGTGCCTGCTTCAAACCATATAGAGCCTTCTTCAATTTACAAACATAGTTTACCTTCTTGGGATCTTCATAGCCAGGTGGTTGTGACATGTAGACTTCTTCAGATATCCATCCATTCAAGAAAGCATTCTTGACATCTAATTGGTACATGTTCCAATTCTTGGATGCAGCTACACTCACCAAAATTCTGATTGTTGGCATCTTAGCCACAGGAGAAAATGTCTCCTCATAATCAATGCCTTGGGTTTGTGCAAAGCCCTTAGCTACCAACCTAGCTTTATACCTATTAATTGTTCCATCAGAGTTCCTCTTGAGTTTGTAGATCCATCTGGATCCTATCACCTTCATAGAGTCCTTCTTGGGTACCAAAGTCCCATGTGTCACTTTCCTTGAGAGCCTCTATTTCTTCATCCATAGCTTCTTTCCATTCTGGTTTGGTGATTGCCTCCTCATATGAACCTGGTTCTTCATTCAATAAATCCTTTGCAAGATATACAGAATGCTTAGTTACAAGAGAAGTGTCATACCCAAATCTGATAGGCTTCTTACTTTCTCTTTGAGATCTCCTCATTGCTTGTGTTGAGGATTCTGGTATATCCTCTAGCTTCTTCATCTTCATCTTTCCTTTGGACTTCCATGCCTTGAATTCCTCAAGGTTAATTGTGTCATCATCATCTGAGCTTGAGTCTTCTTTCTGGATTGATTCCTCCTTGGTGAGCTTTGGGAAGTCTTCTTCCATGTCATAAGGTAGACTAACCTTCCTACATTCATTCTCATACCATGAGTCATTCTCATAAAAAATGACATCTCTGTTTACCTTGAAACCTTTGTTTGAGGGGTTGTAGAATCTGTACCCTTTCTGGTTCAAGTCATAACCAATGAAGATACATTTTTCAGCTTTAGGGTCTAGCTTTCCCCTTACCTGTGAGGGAATGTGCACATATGCAACACAACCAAAGATTTTGCAATGATCCAATGATGGTCTCTTACCATGCCATGCTTCATATGGTGTCATGCCATCAAGAGACTTTGATGGCAACCTGTTGATAAGATATGTGGCAGTAGATACACTCTCTGCCCAAAGATAATTTGGCAATTTCTTTTCATTAAGCATAGACCTAGCTGTTTCAACAATGAGTCTATTCCTTCTTTCAGCTACCCCATTTTGTTCAGGTGAGTACCTTGTGGTTATCTCCCTCTTGATGCCTCTTTCCTGCAAGAAGTCTTCAAATTCATTGGAGAAGTATTCACCTCCTCCATCTGACCTTAGCCTTTTCAAGTTTCTACCTGTTTGATTTTCAACTAGTGCAAGATATCTTTTGAAACAATTAAATACTTCATCCTTATGCTTCATAAAGTATAACACAGTCCATCTGCTATAATCATCAATGAAGGACACATAATACCTTGATCCTGAAATGGAAGGGTCCTTGCTAGGTCCCCAAACATCTGTGTGTACCAAGTCTAGGTAGTCTTCATGCATAAAGCCTTTCCTTGAATAGGGCAACCTGTGAGACTTACCAAACTGACAAGCACTACACTTATAAATCATATGTTGCTTGGATACATTTGGTATCCCAAGCACACATTGATCCTTGCACATTTGCTTCAAAGTCCTTTCACCTATGTGACCTAACCTCTTGTGCCATATTTCCAATTATGAAAGTGTTTGATCCTTGTAATTGTATAAAGCAATGTTTTTGGTGTCTTCTAGCTCAAAAGTAAACAATCTACCTGATTTTTCTCCCTTGGCTATCCTTCTGAATCCATGTCTTGGGTCCTCCACATATGCTCCATGTTGATTGAACCTGACCTGTAAACCTTTTTCCACAATCTGACCTACACTCATTAGGTTCTTGGTAATAGTTGGAACATAAAGTACTCTGCTCAATAAGTTCTAATTACCATCACTAGTCTTTACATTACCAACCTTTACAACAGAATGCTTAGTATCATCACCTGTCTGCACTTGATGTTTGCCCTTGGGTTCTTCCAAATCAGAAAGTAGTGCCACATTACCAGCTACATGGTTAGAACACCCTGAATCAATATAAAATAAGTGATCATCATTGATACCTGACTTAGAAGTCATATTCATGATCAATAGGGATTCATCTTGCTCCTCTGTGTAGTTGTTGTAGTCCTTCCTATTTCTGTATCCACCTTGGAAGTTACCATTGTGGTTGTGGTTGTAATTGTTGTTGTACTGATTGTTGTATCCATTGTAGCCTTGGTGTTGGTTGAATCTGCCTCTACCTTGAGAGTATCCACCTCTTTGATAGCCTCTTCCTCTCTGATTCTTATAATTTTTGTAGCACTCATCTGTGGTATGATTAGACAATCCACAAATGTTGCATGGTGATGAGTTGTAGGGTCTCCCCCTACCTTGCTTACCTCCTCCGCCTCTACCTCTTGAAGATGTACCTCTCCCTGCATAGTTAGCTTGGGAGGTAGAGTCTTCTTCATCAACCTTCTTACTTTTACCTTTATCTTTAACCTTCTTATCAGTGTATAGAGCAGAGGGGTTATTACCTTTTGATTGCTCTCCATTCCTTGTAAGCTTTGCTTCATGTGTGAAGAGTTGACCAATCAGAGTTGTTAAATCAAGAGCATGTATGTCCATGTATACGTCCATTGCTGTGGTAAAGCTCTCCCATTTGTCATCAGCTTTTAGCCCATTGATTACCTGCCTTACTATTTGTTCCTCTTCAATCTCCTCTCCAATACTTGCCAGCTGGTCTGCAATGTCTTTGACCCTAGTGACAAAGTCTGAAACTGATTGCTTTGATTGCTTCCTAAGAGTAGTGAATTCAATCCATAGTTGATTCTTTCTGGCCCTTGTACTTGATGAAAAATATGTTGACAAGGTTTCCCAAGTTTCTTGGGAAGTCTTGCAATTCCTGATGTGAGGTAAAAGGAAATCAGATATAGAGTTAAGAAGATAAGACCTTGCCAATGCATCTTTTGCACACCATGTGTTGAGCCTTTCTTGTTCATCCTTGGTGGGTAGTCCTCTAGCTTTGAATGAGGGCAATTCCTCATCTCTTGATATGAATCCAAATAAAGTTCTTCCTTGTAGATAGGTCTTCATCCTTAGAGACCAAGCTTGGTAATTGTTCCTGTCCAATTTGTCAATGAAAGAGGGAAAACCATCTCCCATGTTACCTTATTTGCTCTAATACCACTGTTGGGAGAAATGGTTGGATGCACTCAGAAGATTGAGTTGATGCTGCTAATCCTGCTTTGCACCAGCCCTCTTTGACTTCAGATATGCTTAGTAGACTCCTTGAGCTTCCAAATGATACCAAAATATGCTATATGTACTTTGGAAATGATTTGAGTAATGGTTAGATCAAAACAGATGAGTTTGCACTTCACTAGACTTGAAAACTTTCTATTTTGATCTTGATACCTGCTCAGTCTTTCACTCAGTATAACCAGCACACTTACAATTGGAAAAATTCCTCTTAGATTTATTCAATTAGCTTAACAAGCTACCATTTGCAAGTGGAATCATTCAAATTGATAAACTATGCACAGAGAAATAACTTTAGCAAGTTTATGGTCACTCCCGACTTTTTAGGGGATGTGCAGACAAATACCAGAGACGACTTCGAGCGAGATTTCTCCGAGATGGCTGATCCAATGATCTTCAAATTTTGTAGGCATGTAGTATGCTTGGAGCTGGTTCCAACAAGCTTTGAATCACGTGATTTGGTTCAGTAGGCACTGAGATATGCCTCTTGGAAGTTGATAGACTTAGAAATGATAACTCAGAAAAACACAGAGTTGAAAAGTATGAATGTATCTATTGATTGATGTAATTGTACAATCTCATTAGCATGATAAGCATAGATAATTGAGGTATTGTGGTGTAGGCTAAGATGTAGCACTCACACACACAGAGATACAATGGTAGAATGCCTCGGGAGATGAGCTGAAGTGAGGATCACACTCGCGATTTTTTTCCTTCATCTTTTATAGGAATTGAGTGATGATTTGAATTTGATTTCAAATCAATCTCTTAGAATCTTTCACCTAAAAGTTGATTGAGATATTCCCTCAATCAATCAATCAATTTTTTCACGACTTAATCAAGTAGGTGTGATTACATAAGATGCCAAGTCATTTTAGACTTTTACAATGGGTAAAGAGGTAATAACTCATAAGCTAGTGTTCCTATGATCCTTGCTTCATGTAGAGATATCATTCAAGGGTTCCAAGCCAAATGTGAAGGCTTGACTTGCACCAACAGTGTTCACGGAATTGGACCTCTGGCATAAGAGGTTAGGACACTTTAATGAAAAAGGAATCAAAACTATGGTGGAAAAACAATCCGTAAGAGGATTATCAAATATGAAGAATCAACATATGATTCACAAATGTGAAGCCTGTAAGATGGGAAAAGCACACAGGTTATCATTTCAGAAGAAGGGTTACAAACACGATGGCTTGCTAGAACTCATACATACAGATGTATGGGGGCCAACAAAAGAAGGATCTATCAGTGGCTCAAGGTATTACGTTCTTTTTATTGATGATGCAACAAGATGGATAACACTTTATGTTTTGAAAGAGAAGTCAAAAGTATTTGGAGCTTTCAGGCATTTTCATGCATATGCTGAAAGAATTATAGGACAAAAACTCAAAAGACTAAGGTCTGATGGAGGAGGAGAATATTTTTCTTAGGAATTCAATGATTATCTGTGGAATGCAGGTATCAAAAGAGAAATAACTTGCAGGTATACACCGCAACAAAATGGAGTAGCAGAAAGGAGAAACCGAACTCTAATTGAGTTTGCAAGAGCAATGTTAAAGGAGAAGAATTGTCCAAATTATCTTTGGGCTGAGGCTGTAAATACAGCCACATATCTTGTAAACAGATTGCCATGTGCAGACTTAAATGGAATGACCCCTTATGAAGCTTGGTGGGGTAAGAAACCAACACTTGATCATTGTAAAGTGTTTGGATCAGTTGCTTATGCTTATGTACCATCACAACTCAGACATAAGCTTGAACCAAAAGCTGAAAAATACATGTTCATCTGATATGATGAAAAACAGATGGGTTATAGGTTATGGAGTCCTTTAACCAAACAGTTCACTGCTTCCAGAGATGTAACATTTGATGAAGAAAAAAGTTGGTATGCAGATAAAGAGCATAATGATGAAACATTTGAAGAAGAGATAAGAAGAATTGAAAAAGGTAAATCACATATGCAGGTAAATGGAGATGAAGATCAGATGCAAGCAAGTACATCCAGGATCGGATCAACTATGAGAAATGAAGATGGACCGAGATTTGATGAAGAAGTGTATTCAGATACACATGAAGAGCATGAACCAAGAAGGTCAAATAGAGTAAGGAAACAACCAACAAGGTATTCCTATGATACTTCTTATTTGACTCAGAAAAACTATGCTTACTTAGTAAAGGAAGATGAAGAGCCTCAGAATTACAGTGAAGCAAAAGGTAAGGAAAAATGGGAAGAAGCAATGAAGGAAGAGTTCAATGCACTTGAAGAGAACAAGACTTGGGAACTTGTTCCAAAACCAAATGGTAAGAAAGTGATTGGAAATAAATGGGTTTACAAAGTTAAGAAGCTTGTAGATGGAAGAATAGCCAGATTCAAAGCTAAACTAGTAGTCAAAGGGTATGTTCAGACGCGTGTCATAGATTATGATGAGACATTTAGTCCGGTGGCAAAGATGTCAACCATAAGGACAGTGATTGCTATAGCAGCATCAAAAGGATGGAAGCTAAGTCAATTGGATATAAAGAATGCATTTTTAAATGGATATATATCAGATGAAGTCTATATGGAACAACCTGAAGGGTTTCTAAGTTCCAGTTACCCAAATCATGCTTGCAGATTAAGAAGAGCACTCTATGGATTGAAGCAAGCTCCAAGAGCTTGGAATTACAGACTTTTAAAGTATCTCAATGATCTTGGATACCAAAGTTCAAAGGCAGATGCAAGTCTACTCATTAAGAGAACAGGTGAAGGTATGATCTACATTTGTATTTATGTGGATGACATTATAATCACAGGTACCTCAGATGAAGGAATCAAGGAGGTAAAGAGATTGCTTGAAAAAAAGTTCAAGATAAGTGTTCTAGGAAAGTTATCATACTTTCTTGGAATGGAAGTTACATATATAGATCATGGTGTATATGTTTCAAAAGAAAGGTACTTCTCAACTTACTGAAGAAGTTTAATATGGAGAATTGCAGAGAAGCCTCAACACCACTTGAGGTCAATCATAAACGCAGAAAATATGATGGTGTAGAGTTTAAAGATATGAGAAAGTATCAATCTTTAGCGGGAAACTTGATTTATGCTACACTAACAAGACCAGATCTTAGTTATGCAGTAGGAGTTCTCTCACATTTTATGCATTGTCCGAAGGATCAACATTGGGTTGCGAGACAAGGAGTTCTTAGATATATAAAAAGAACTATAAAGGAAGGATTATATTATCCTTTCACGTCACATATAAAGCTGAGAGCATACAGTGACTCATAGAGATTCAAGATCATTTATTGAGAGAAAAGGTAATGGAGAAGGAGATTGAAATAGTATTCACTCCTACAAAAGATCAAATTGCAGATATTTTGACAAAGAGCTTGGATGGAGTAAAGACATGCAGATTTAAAGAAATGGCAGGTATAAAAGAAAAGAAGAATATATGAAAGATCAGAGGATGCTAATTAGTGATTGAGGGGGATCTGTTGGAGATTCAAAGCATTCAGAAAATCAAGCCTTAGTGAAGGGACAAATTCACAACTATAATTTAGTTCATAGAAACTTCCTGAATTACGAGTTTTGAATCTCGGATAAAAAATGTATATAAGAGAGTTTTGAGGGGGATCTGTTAGAGAAGCAGAAACAAAGCATTCAGAAAATCAAGCCTTAGTGAAGGGACAAATTCACAACTGTAATTTAGTTCATAGAAACTTCCTGAATTACGAGTTTTGAATCTCGGATCAAAAATGTATATAAGAGAGTTGAGAGAGTGCTTAGTAGGAGAGAATGAGTGTAGATGGATGTATGTGTAGTAGACGCAAGAGTGCATATGTAGAGATGAATAATAAAACTTGAACTCTGAGGTATTCATCTGTAAGACAGATGGTAAGGAATAACTACTCAGCATAGGAGAGTTTTCCATGGCTATGAGCGAAGTGAGGCCAAGCCATTCTGTACACATCTTCTCTAATAGAAAACACATACTTATGTGGAAAGATCTCAGCGCACTCTTCTTGTGTGAAGAAATATAAGTGATTTCATGTTACTGTGAAAGTTAGTTAACAATTACAGTTTTCTCAGTACACATTTTACGGTACCTCTAGAAGTTAGATCTCACAGTACAGTGTAAAGTTTTCAATGAGTGATAGCTCATGTTGAAGCTAGTAGTCTCAACTACAAACTGATCAATAAACAAAGATTTATAAAGACTGAAGTAAACCAGATCAGAATTGAAGCCTGAAGAAAAGGAAAAGTTTCATGTAAAGTGATTTTTCAGATTGCATTAAACATAGTTATAAAGTTTTCAGTTTCAAGAAGTTTGCTAAGCTATTGATGATTATAGAGGTGTTCTAATCTCACTATAGCTTAGTTCTTGTGGCATGGAAAATTCCGTAGCTTAAGTTTCAAGCTCTTGTTACCGCGCCAAGATACATGATGGCCACAATCTGCCACTAGCTCCACCGATTACACTACATCGACGACGTCATCGCACATATGACCATTAAGATCTTTGATATGATGCAAACCATTTTTAAGATCTTTCACCACATCAAAGCACCACATGTCAATACCTCAGGCTTTGAGCATGGCAACCAAGACCTCACATATGACATGAGCACAACATCATCGCTACGGGTATGTTACGCATGGCAATGCCTATCAAGTATTTACATGCATGTTACAAAATGACATTTGAAGAAATGTTCACCACGAGATTTTGGGAATACCATTCCAAAATTTTCATCAGCCGACCAACCCATCTCCTTCAGTTGTTTGCTTACGAGCAACTTGTATATTCAACACACTACTGACTTCCACCTCCTGACGAACCTTGGGCTATAGATTGGGAAAAACTCAAAGCTGATCTCGCACAAGGAATTTGCATTGTTGAGCACACCCTCACACAAGACCTCTTGCAAAACTACAATATGTAGACCCTACAACAAGGATCTGTTGGGGATGACATATGCGAGAGGGAGGGGGTGTTGGTAGCAACCAAAGGCATCGAGGCAAAGGAAGTATGTAGAGGCCGACTACAAAGATTTGTGGGAGGCGAGACATGCATTTTTTCAAAGAAAATATACTTGATATTACTTCTTCAAAACTCCAAATAAAGATTTTCATCACTTTTGTAATATATGTATCATAAATCACCCACTTTTGTATTTAGTAGCTCCATTTTGTGTGAATCGAGGAGTCATCGAGATTGAGGAGCTTAGGTAGAATGAGCATACCAATTTTGGTTATTTTTTAGATCTCATTTGAACCTCTAAATGACCCGAGAACCAAATTTTTAACCATGCCAAACATTAGATGTGAAACTGGTCAAAACTAATCTAGAATCTATAAAAAGAGCTAGAGAGCTCATTTTTGAGGCTATTTTGTATGAGTTGAGGAGAGACTAGAGCTAGTTTGAGTTTGTAATAGTGTTCTTGAGCAATAGAGTCTACTTTCTACCTTCCATTGTGTCTCATTTGTCTCTTCCTCGTGTGTGTGTGTATGTGTGTGTGCATCTTCGTGGTTCTCAACTTCACTTTCACTACTTCTTGCATTGATGATCTTCATATCACTCCTATCTCTTCCACGGATTGACATTAAGGAGGTGGAGCTTCTTAACGTGGTACTTACCATTGTGCTAGAGCAACACTTAGGGTTGATTTTCCTAAGGGTATGGTATGTAGCCCTTAGGGAAGCCCCTCAATCCTTTGGACACACATATAATCTTGAGAGATATCTTTATAGAATTCATATGAAGGTCATGTGATTTCCACGGTGAGAAGCCCTTGGATTAGCATCCATTTGGGGGGAAGGCTTGGCAAGATCTCCTTACATTTCTGCCCTTGGCCTAGAGCTATACAAATGGATGGAGTTGGTTGGGTGGATACATGCATCTCTCACATCCTTGTCATCTTGGATTATGTTTTAGAGAAGCTATGCTAGATAATCTTGTTAGTCTTTATAGTAATTGTTTCTCAATAGTGGTATTTTGAGCCCTTTTAGAAGCTTGGCATATAAGTTATGTTGTTACCTTGCATGAGTCTCTTTGTCTATGAAAAAAGATGAGGTCTTGAGCATATTAGAAAGGTGGGAACAAGCCCCAAAGAAGCCACCATGAGTTGAATAGGCACCCATGAATGGATCCATTCACATAAGTAGCTGGGTATTCTCTTAGGTTCTAAAGATGATAGAAGAAGCACATCTAGATACCTCACCTTTGTAGGTACAAAGTTGATTTCATGGTCTTCAAAGAAGCAACCAACTACGACACTCTCATCAACTGAGGCTGAACATAGAGGACTTGCAAATTCTACTGAAAACACAATGTGGAGCATCACATGATAAAATTGTATGTTTCTATGTTACAAGGATTAGTGATTAGAATCACTGTTAGTGTTTCAATAAAGGATTGATCATTATAATTGAATGAATCTTGAAAAATTAATGACTTTGTCCCCCTTTGACCTCCATGCACCACTTCTTACATGCTTCCTCCATGTCGATGCTTGTGGCCACTGCTACTGCCAACACCCTCTCCCTCTCATGCTTATCTTCCCCGACACATCCTTATTGTAGACAGCGATCAATGTAGTTTTCGAGTAAATCATGCACCAAGGACTGTTCAACAATGTATAAGCCTTTTTCTAGATCTGCTTCAAATTTGTCCCAATGTATGTCCTCAGGCATATCATGTAGTGGGAATCTATAGTGAGTGGAGTACACCATTTGCCCACAAGCAAAAAGTTGGAGCAGATGGGTAGGCTAGTTGATGAAACCTTTGGAGTGGTATTCCCGAAATCTCATCATGAACATTTCTTCAGATGTTAATTTTTAATAGGCAAGTAAGTATATAACATGGTAGTGCCAAGTATAGCAAACCTTTAGGGATGGCATGGTGCTCATATCATACACCAAATCTCCATTACCATGGCCAAACCCTGAGGTAGACATGTGGGGCGCTCTGACATAGTGGAAGACTTGAATGTTGTCTGCATGAGATCAAATATACTTATTGATATTTGGGTGGCTATATCTGTGATATGCTTCAGTCGTGGTAGCGAGTGACATATGGTCGTGATCATGTATGTGACTGTCGGAGCACCTTGTGGAGGTGCAAAATAGGGATAGTTTAAACAATCCTAGCATCACTTATTGTTCTGAGATTTGATCGCAAATGTGTCCTAGGATCATCGATGAGATTGTGTAGTATATGTAATGGTGCCTTTGACCAGGTGTACATTATCTCGAGGTATTCTTGGAGCAATTCCTTCCTCCAATTCGGCTGAAATGTGGTTCCTTTGGTTGCACATGGAGGAAGGTCCTCTAACTAAATTGAGTTGCGTGTGTAGGTTTCTTTCCTGTTATGTGCTCTATCATGAGATTATATTATGCTAGGTACATGAATTACGATTTAACTACAAATCATTTATTGAGATGTACCTACGTGGTGCTAGTTCTGCAAAATAGGGAGACTGGAGAATAGTCTCTTTGATAGAAGCCATGGCTTGTAATTGTGCCTCGATTATGGCTTAGTGTTTTCCCTAATGCCTCCACTGGTTTCATCCATGCTTGTCATGGGAGTTCGAGTGTTTCTTCTCCTTCTTCAATAGCACTCCCACCACTGACTGGTTCGTATTCTTCTTCAAAAATGGGCTCAACTGGTATGGCCTCTGTCTCTTTGAGCAGGCAACTACCTCACAAAACCGATTCGGAACCCAACATGGCATGGAAAACATGACATCTGAACAAACTAGCCAATGCAATGTTCCTACCAGACCTCACATACAATTTGCTATGCCAAGAATGAATCCCCACATCCAAACTAGTCTAGGGATAGGAATATGAATAGGCCAACCTTCAGAGCACGACCACCTCAAGATGTAGGACTAGGAATGCATCCAGCAAGACCTGCACTTCCCATCTTAATTCAATCCCCAGAGCCAGGAAGGAGACCGACCAATCCAAGTGGCCAAATGCATGCAAAATCATTACGACAGAATAAGAGAACCCTATGACCATATTGCAGAATTCCAACAAGTATTGTGAGCAGAGCAAGTATGGATTTTTCATGCAATATGAATCCTTTGGGCTAACCCTCATGGGAAAAACCTTGACTTGGTTCCAACCCTTGGATCCAAATTGCTTTGGCAATATTGAACAATTCTTCCAAGAATTTATTGGAGAATTCACCAAGTAAGGGATTAAGCACAATTCGTCATCCTTAATCCATAATTACAAACAAGCTCCTAATGAAACAATGAAAAATGCAGCTAGAAGATTTAATCACTATGTCGACCGATGTGTTGTGATGGAGAGACCTTCCCAATAGAAAATGATATCCTTATTTTTAGATGGACTAACTAACAAAACATTGAGAAGATTACTATACATAAAATGATTGCAAATACTGAGTGAGTGTCTCCAAGGGTGCGTAGGTTTGGAAGACAACTTAGCAAACGATCTTAAAAACCACACAAAGTGCTACTAAATCAGAAGATACAAGGAGCAATGTGACTTCTTGTTCAAGTAATGTGAAGGAACTAGCAAAATTTGTAGCAAAAAAAGTGGGAGTGCAAGGATAGAGGAACTACCAGAATCCGTCCTTGAGAGTGCCAATGTTAAGAGGATGTACACTATGTGGTGGAGTTAGTTACTACTTTACCACTTTGTAAAAGTCAAATTGACTTGGAATATTTCTAAACACCTACCAAAAGGGATTCGTGGAAAATGGTTAGCTTTGATTGAAGGAATATCTCCTAGGATATAGGAGCTTAATCACAGGGAGCCAAAAGTTTGAATTTGAATTCAAATTTTTACTCAATCTCTATAAAAGTGGTCATGAAAAAGTCCCGGCAAGAACTCATCACTCCCAAGCTTCTCATTACTGATTCTGAGTGTGTGTGAGGCCTACACTCTAGCCCACACCTATCTACACCATTAGGCAATGACATTCATGCCTATGGTGTTGTATACAAGTGTTCATTAATACATACTTTCTCATTGTTCATTTCTGAGTTCTTTGTCATACTACTTGAAAGTTTGTCAACTTGTGGAGTGCATATCTCGGTCAATTCTCAACCAAAGTCAAAGATTCAAAGCTTATTGGATTCAGCTTGAAGTTATCTACATGTTGTCAAAATTTGAAGGGATTCTATTCAGCCATTTCAGAGAAATATGCGTCGAAGTGATCATTGGTCAATGTTTGCTACAATCCTAAAAAATCGGGGGTATAGCTTTACTTACTAAATTGATTTCTCTTAGCATAGTTGATCTTTTTACATCATTCCACTTGGAATAGTTAGCTAGCTAAGGTAATTAGATACCCCTAAAAGGAATTTTTCCAATTCCTACTGTGCTGGTCATACTGAGCAAAAGATCCAGCAAGTGTTAAGACATAAATAGAAGGTTTTCTTGAGAATTTGAGTTTCAAAGTTATCTGTTTTGATTCAATCATTGCACACCACTTCCAAATTACGTAGGCCATTTTATGGTGTCATTGGAAAGACAAAGAGGTCTACTTATCAAGTCCGAGGCATTAGGGGGCTGGTACAAAGCAGGTTTAGCAGTACGTACTCAATCTCTTGGAGTGTCCATCCATCTTTCCAAATAGGAAGTACCCAACTAAAACAAACCATTCCATATACATGTGGATGTGTCTAATTTTACAATCGGATGTATACTAGCTCAACCTACAGATGAAGGAAAATTAGATCACCCTATTGCATATGCTAGTAGACATCTGAATCAAGCAGAGAGAAACTACACCACGACTGAAAGAAAAAGCCTAGGAAGGTGTCGCAGTCAAGAAATTCTGACATTACCTCCTAGCCAATAAATTCAAGTTTTTTATTGACCATTAAGCCCTATTGTACTTGGTCAATAAAACATGCAATACTGGAAGGCTAGTGAAATGGTTCCCATTACTCATGGAATTGGATTTCAAAGTGGTGGTAAAAAAAGGAAATACACATGTAAGAGCTGATCATTTATCAAGGATGACACATGGAGAACCACCTACCAGAGTGGCAGATGATCTTCCAGATATGTACCTGTTCAACTTGGAAGTGTGTCCTAAATGGGTAGAAAAATTGATACCAATCCTCACGCATGGACCACATCATAAGATCAATAGAGACAATAGGAAGGAGTTTGTAATAAAGTACGTCTACAATCCAAGGGTCTGACCGGTTCAAACAGATCTGAAATCGGACACCGTTTGGTCATCCGTGTGTATGACTAGTTCCTGGATATGTTGAGCATACAAGGATGCTAGAATTGTGGTAAACCTTGACACTTTGAACGTGATTGTAGGTTGAAGAATCAAAATAATAGAAGGTAGAAAAACAAATATGCATCCACAAGTGTAGATGATCTGAAAAGCTCTTCATGGTTCAACATCATATGATGAATACGATATCTACTGATGTTTTGAAATCAAATGGAAATTCCTGGTATGTTGATTCACATGCTTCAAATCACATGACCAGTCATGCAGAATGGTTTAGTAGTTTGTAAAAATCGCCAGTTTCTGAGACATCACACCCTATTGAGCATACAAGAAACATAGCACTATCTATGGAGGATAGAAAGGTAAAACATCTGGTTGATGTGCTGCATGTTCCAAATATAACAAAGAATCTGGTTTCTGTTGGACAAATGGTTGACCAGGGATTACAAGTTAGGTTCAATGCTGATGGGTTATATGTAGAAGAGTACAAACAGGGTGGATGATTGATTGCCAAAGGAAACAAGGTGGGTAGGATGTTCACCTTAAATGTGAAAATTCTTGAAATGAATGCAGCTATGTTTGCAAAAGGTGCAGGAGTTATTGCAAATATAGAGATATGGCACAAACGAATTGGACATGCAAACTTGCAAAGGCTAAAATTGATGTAGTCAACGGAGATTGTCCATGGACTACCAAATTTCAAGGTTGTAGAGATGCAAAAGGTATGTGCAGTATGTCAATTTGGTAAACAGTCAAGATCATTGTTTTTGGATGACAAACATGTTAGTGAGAATGTCTAGAAATAGTGCATACGGATGTTTGGGATCCTGCAAAGACCACATCTATGGACATTTTTAGGTTTTATGTAATTTTGATTGATGAGCATACACGAAAAGTGTGGGTATATTTCATGAAAGAGAAGAGTGAGGTGTTCACTCACTTTCAAAATTCTAAAGCTATGGTGGAAAAGCAGATAGGGAAGTATATTCAGACATTAAGATATGATGGAGGAGGTGAATACATGTCAAATGAGTTCATCAACTATCTAAAAAGTCATGGAATTCGACTTTAGTTTTCATGCAAATACATAGCATAACAAAATGGCGTTGCTGAATAGAAAAATAGACATATGGTAGAAACAGCAAGAGCATTGATGGCTAAGAAGAATATGCTCATTGTTATTGGGTAGAAGTTGTGCATACTGCTGTATACATCATGAACAGAACTCCAACTACTTCTATACATCAAGTTACACCTGAAGAGAAGTTCACAGGTAAAAAGTCAAACTTATCATATATGAAAGTTTTTGGCTGTATTGCATATGTAATTGTTCCAGATGAGTTGAGGATGAAGCTTGATCCAAAAGCAGAAAAATGTATCTTCATTGGATACTCCCTTGAGAAAAAAGGATATAAATGTTATAACCCACTCTAAACAGGTGAAGCTAAGAGGAGATGTGGTATTTGATGAAACATCAAGCTTTTATGTGGATGCCAAAGAAGGACTGAATCTTGAGCCAAATGACAAAGAAAATGTTGAAAAATCAATTACAAAATCTCAAGTTTTGAGTGGACAGGTGTCGTCGAGATTTTCTCTCCTCTCTCATTCATGAAGGCCTACAGGAAACACATTCGGTGAAGGTAGCTAGAATTCCCTGAGAAGTCCAAGATGCATCAAGGATGTCAAAGGGGGTTCACATGCAAACTTTGGAAGAAATCAAGCAAATCCAGGGTAGCCGTCAAAGCTGGTCAAATTTTGGAAATTAGGGCAAAACTTTCAATGTCTCCAAATCACATGAAAATTCAAATACTTGTAAAGCCTATCAAAGGGATTCTATAGCCTGAATTTCACATGTAAATGGATTTTCTAGCACATTGATATGCCATGATGAGTAAAAATATAATTTTTCCACTTAGACCCTACAAAATCTTGTATCGAAATATTTGTTAGCCATACAGTTTGACATGTATAAAGATCATATGTGGCTACATATTTGTACAAAGTTTCAAGGCCATCAGAGCTTCCTAGACACCTTAATGCCACCTTGCAAACTTCCAAATGTAGTCAAACTTATATAAGAGCGATTGAGATGGGAGTTTTTCTTGCATATTCCTAAAGGAGACCTTTCCAAACATAGCCCTACAAATTTTCATCTTCAGCAAAGGATATTTGAAGGTTCAAAGAGCACAAAATCCAGTTTTCAAGGTCACCGCAGTTTCCTAGAATAAGAAAATTGAAGGCTTGAAGGGCTGCCACATGGCAAACAATGATTAAACCATGTTGTACGGTCAGAATGAGCTCACATTCAAGGTTGGAGATGCACTAAAGCATAAAGCAAGGAGGATCCACGATTTTATTTCATCGGATAAGCCTTTTTTATTGGTCAAACATAAATAATGCAAAGTTTGTTAAAAAATAGCAACTTATCTTATCCAAATTGATATCAGCACTGATTCCACAATCTAGATCAGCCCCAGATCCAATGGTGGAGAATGAAGGCGCCTATTTCCCCCCCCCTTGCCCTAGATATCATATAAAGAACCAATCCTAGCCATCCATTTGATAAATCCAATGGTTGTAATGAAAAACTGTTGATCCTAGGGTTGAGAGTTGATTTCTCTAGACTGAAAGGCCCAAATTCATTCAAAAAACTATAAAAACCCCCCTCGAAACTCCTAGAGCATCATTGTTAGGCATCCATAGGGCCCTTGCTAGCACATGGTTTCCTTGAGACGATCACCCTTAGTTGAGCATGTGAGGATCCAAGGCGGGCTAGTAAGAGCATAGTTCCTAAGATCAACTTTTAGACTTCCACTCTAGGATAGGCTCATAAACCCAGATTCTCTTTCTTTTCTTACCCTCAGTGGAGCGTGTGTGTGAGTTAGAGGTTGTTTTATGAGTCTTAGACTTCTTTAGAAACACATTAGGATCCTAGAAAGACATAGGGTGAATGAAGTGGAACCTATCCTCTTACGTGTGACATTCGGTTGAACTGTCATGGTGAGAGGGTCGTGCGGACCACCTTTGACCAGTAGAATGCTTAGCTTGGTGTTTCAAAACATTCATGTATATGTATATCATAACAATATCTTCTAATTCATGTCTCTTGTCTCTTGTTTCTTAGTCTCTTATATGTTTTTACATGTCTTCTATGTCTTTCTATGTGTGAGAAGGCTCCGTAGTCATGCATTGAACCAGTGAGGATGATCCATTGAGTCTGAGAGGAAAAGTTTATATTCATTTATACATCATGACCCATATGCATTCATACCACCCACAAAAACCCATGCATATGATTTGATTTTGAAAGTGTATAAGAAGCTCCATTCTTGGACCATTCTTCCTTTCAAAAATTGATTCATGTGTGTGCTTTTCTTTTTGTTCTCATCATGCATACATCCACAAGAACCCATGCATATGAATTAATTTTCGATAGTGTATAAGAAGCTCCGATCTTGGATCATTCTTCCTTTTAGAAATTGATTCATGTGTGTGGTTTTTTTTTTTGTTCTCATCATGCATACATCCATATTTTCCCCTTTCATAATCAAATCATGACATCTCTCCTCCCCATACCCAACTTCATCTTGAGCTTCACAAGTTTATCACATAAACCTTCCAACACTCACTAGCTTCATACACTCTGCGTGTGCCGCGACCGGACCCGATGCACCGACCCGGATTGCGATCACCTCCACATTTGAATCTGACATGAGACACTTTGTGGCATTTGCTTCTGATCTTGTTGAGAGGTTGTGATACATATCCATTGTTTCATATTTTTCATCCTCATCATATCATCATCATCATCATTCTTGAGTGTTGCACTGGATTTCTCACAATATCATGCAATCTTCATCGTGAAGTAAGTGCATTTGTGAGAGATCTAGAACATGGTGCATCACTTGCTTATTCACATAAGATGGAGGAAGGATTCAAATCCCTTATTGTTGAGAAACAAGGGCAAAGAATATCCTCTTCGATCTTGAGAGAGAAGGGAAAATTCAATGGCATCAACATTACAAGCTACTTAGATTTTTTTGAAGAGCAAGCTATGATTTTTGGTCTTCCTGAAGATCTTTTGATAACATTCTTTCAACGAATTGTTGATAGCTCTATCATACACCATGTCACTCAATATGATACTCTTCCTTGGAGTGATTTCAGAAAGGATATGTTCAAAGAATTCTATCTTGAGGATTATAGCTAACATAATCGGGATCGATTCTTATGATGGGTCAATTCCCCAAAGGCTAGTAGCTCTATTACTCACTTACAAAATGAGTATATTAGACACTATGAACAACTTCCTGACGAGGATAAGATAACTTTGGAACCTGATCTTGTGATCAATTTTCTTAAGCTTCTTCATCTTGAAACTCGTAGTGAAGTTGAACGACGATTAGAAGAGCCCGATAAGCGCTATGGTATTACTGACAATCGACAAAAAGTGTGTAAAGTAGTAGAGGTTATAGCCCATAGACATCAAAGACAATCCATGCTTTATGAGCAAATTAGTCTTCCACAAATTAGTCTTCCTCAATCTAGCCTTCCACAAACTAAGGAGCAAGTTAGAGAACAATCCCATGCTATGCTTTTTGACTCTACTCCTATTCCGCAAATGATGGAACCTAGTCAAGCTTTTAAAGTAGAGCCAAAGAAAAGTGTAATTGAAAAATGTCAAGTGGAAATTCTCACTAAGCATATGGAAAGTCTTATTGCTACATAATCCAATTTGGCCAAGACTATAGATGCTTTACAATCTAATTACATCAAAACTTTCCGAAATCAAATGAACCCAATGTCTTTTCAAGAGCCTAATCAACATGTTATAGTTCCCAGTCAAAATCCACAAGTAGCTCCTACTCAAGCATATCAAGTTCCTCCAATGCAAAATACTCATCCTCATGTGCAAAATCCTCAAATGTATCAAAACATGTATCCTCAAGCTTCTCAAGCAACTTTTCAAAATCCTCAAAATCAAAATTTTCAAAATCATCAACCATATACTATGGAAACTCCTCTTGCACCTCAAGTACCACAAGCTGCACCCCAAGCTGCACCCCAAGCTCCTCAAATACATCAGTTGCCTTATAAAAGTCCTAATTATCGTGTTTAATCAATTCCTTATCAAAAAAATACTCAATTTCAAAATTTCCCATCACAAGTTAATCAAAATCCGCAAAATCAAAATGGTTTTGTGCATGGTGCTCGTAGGTGTGCTTGGTGTGATTTGTTAGAGCACTTTTTGAGAGATTGTGAGCTATTGAAGGCCACTAAGGAGCAATGACTAGTAATAGAGATAGACAAAAAAATCTGTGACTATCGATCTAGGCTACCTTTGCAAGGAAATTATGGTAAGGGAGGAATGAAAAAGCACTATGAAAATATAACCATAACGGATGTAGGAAATAGAGGGGTGAAACTAGAAGCTCTTGATGAACAAGAAGTAGAATCAAGTAAACCCACAAAGGAAGTTGACTTTTCCATTGAGGTTTTAGTAAGATCACCAGACGAGATTAGGAGAATAACAGCTTGGGAGTCACCGATAGAAGATCAATCTCTTATTTCTCACATATCCAATGTAGAAGAAAAACAAAAAAGAGATGAAACTGAGCATAGTGAAAGAAGCGTGACTCGAAAATAAACCTCAGAGGGAATAGAAACAATCATAGAGCAAGGAGAAACATCACAACCCAAGGATAAAGAACAAGAATCACAACCCAATGAACAAAAACAAGAGGAGAAACAAAAAGGGAAAAAGATAAAGCAAAGAAAAATAGAACCAAAGCCTTTAGATAAACAAGAGCAATCAAAACAAACTGAAGACCAAACACAAGAACATGAACAAAAACAAGGTGCTGAGCAAAAGCAAAAGAAACCAAAGAGAAAACCCAAAGCCATCTTGATTCAGAAATTGAGAGAAAAATAGATCCTATGGAGATTTTAGATGACATTTTGCTTAAGAGTCAAGTGACTATGTCACTACAATATATGAGGGGCATACCGACGTTGCCCATACCGACGATCACCCCTCGGCGTCGGTATGACCGTTGAAAATGCTTGAAAAACCACAGATGCAATACCGACGGTCATTTAATCGTCGGTATACACGGCGTCGGTATGAGCACCGGTATAGGCGTCGGTACTTTACTGTAAGTTACCGACGCTTATACCGACGCTCATACCGACGCTTATACCGACGCTCATACCGACGCTTATATCGAGGCAACTTTTAACCGGGCCCGAGAGCAAAAATTCGACATCTGCTTGCATTTTGAACCAAACTTTGCTATTATCGAGTTTGCCCGTGCGAACTACATTCCGAACCTATTGTGTACACACATCTCTCTCTTTCTCTCTCTTTCTCTTTCTCTCTCTCTCTCTCTCTCTTTCTCTACATCTCTGTTTCTCTAGATCTAAAATTTTGGCAAGAATTGCACATACTGTAGCACCCTTTCTCTTTCTTTGTGTTTTCCCTTTTCTAATTTTTTTTCTCTTTCGTTTTGCAGGAGCTTTTTGGCATCAAATATTTGGAATTCAACGAAGGGCAACATTAAGTGGACCTTGATGACAACGCTCCAAAAAATTACATCGATGTAAGTGATTGTTTTGTTTTCGATGGATATAGAGTGAGATAGAGAGAGAGATGAAAGAAAGAGAGAGATCTAGAGAAACATAAAGAGAGAGAGAGAGAGAAAGAAAGAGAGAGAGATGAAAGAGAAAGAAAGAGAGAGAGATGAAAGAGAAAGATAGAGAGAGATTGAAAGAGAGAGAGAGAGATGAAATAGAAAGAGAATGAGATAGAGAGAGATGCATACATACATACACACACATATGCATACACATACTCACATACATATTACATACACACATGCATATTACATACACACTCACATACATATTACATACACACATGCATATACATACACATACACATACATACATGCATATTACATTACAAACATGCATATTACATACACACATGTATATAAGATACACACATGCATATACATACACACATATTCATTCTCATACTCACATACATACATACATGTATACACACATATACATACACACATGTACACACACATGTATACATACCCACATGCATATGCATACATACATACACACATATTTGCATGTACACACACACATACATACATACACACATGCATATTACATACACACTCACATATGTATACACACACATATGTGCATACACACATGCATATGCATACATACATACACACACATATGCATGTACACACACATACATACATACACATATGCATATTCATACACACACACATATATATACACACTCACATATTTATACACACTCACATATGTATACACACACATGCATACATGCACATACACATACACACACATCAC